>VYZU01067148.1:0-49450 GCA_013401355.1 Ceyx cyanopectus
TGGAGCCAGGTCCCACCAGAGAGGTCTGGAATCAGCATCCAAATGAAAAACAGCAACATAATTCTAGAAGAGCCATGTTCCAGCTGTAGCCTGGGGGCTGTCAAGTGTCCTCCTGCTGATAGATCTACAAAACAAACCAGCAGAAGGAGCTCAAATGGCTACTTGCAGAAAGGCAAAAGGCCCAGGTTGCTCCAGGGGCAAACTCTGCAGCCCTGAAGAAGAGAATAAACTCTTTAGTCAGATTTCAAAAGCAGGTGTGAACAGCAGAGGTGATGGATGGAGCCAGGGACCGACCCTGCTGCACCCTGGGGATGAGCAGATGGCTCTTGGCTGTCCCCATCCCTGCTCAGGACCCTCGTCCTTTCTCTCGGACCCTCCTTTCCTTAGGTTCTTGATCTGAAGAGCAGATCAGTGTCCCCAGCTCGGGATGAGCCACGGGTGACCGGCTGCGACACCGACACAGGGTGGCACTGTGCGCCCGGGACTCGAGTGCCCTGGCAGCGGGGACACGGCGGCTGGGGAGGGAAGAAACGCTGCGAGGATGATGCTGAGGGGGGGAGAAAGGCTGCGGGGGTGCTGCTGAGAGGGGACAAAGGTTGCGGGGGTCCTGCTGAGGGGGGTATTTCCACCGCGGGAGCCTGGAAATGCAAGAAGGGTTTGCTGCTAGCAGTGCAAAGGAGATGCTCTCCCTGGGGGGGTGTGATGGGAGTCAAACATCCATCCCTACCCGCATCAGTAATGCACCAGGGGATGGTCCTTCCCTTGGGTGCACGTACCCAGCTCAGATCCTCACCCAGGGGCTGAGACTGGCAGGGATGGGGACAAAGAGCAGCTGTCCAGGGCAGGGGACTTCAGTCCCCTTCAGCTTTACCAGTTCTAAGGTCATAAAAATGAAGAGAAGGTAATTAACACAGTACCTCGGTTAAAATGAATTATTAATAGAGAGGTTTTGTTTTATTGCTTCCTATAAGGCAAGTAGGTCAACAACCTTTGAGCACACACAACACTTCCTAAACCCAGGGCACAAATCTGCCCCTACTCCCTTTAGCACCTGCCCAGGGTGGCTGCAGGACTCCCCAGAGCTTGGTCTGTCTGTCTGTCCTCACCACCCCACCACAAGTGCCAGCTTTACCCCCTGGAGTCCTCTGCTGTCACTGCTGCTGGCTGAGCTTCACCAGTTATCACCCAGGCAAGAACAGCTGAGATGACCAGGCTGTTTAACCCCCCTCGTGCTCCAGGATGAGATGTTCCTGCAGGGCAAAGACAAGGAGCAGCAGCTCAGCTCTGGTTTTCAGCTCACCCTTGCAACCCCCTCTCTGGGTCCCAGAAGTGGCATCAAGCTCTGCTTCTCCTTTGGGGCCTCAGATGCAAATCTGCAGAGGCATCTCTGAGCACCAGAGGAAGGAGCTGCACCCCAAACCATCAGCATCTCTCAGGAGGGTCTCACCCCAGAGGAGGAGGTGGTTTGTCAGGGGTTTCAGACTGAACATTTCAGCCACAGCTGCAGCATGGAGAAGTGACATTGAGTAGTTGGACAGGGTTCCCACCATTGGTTTTGTGTGTCACATTTTATTGCTGATACAAGGGCAATCCTCTTGCTTTGCTACTGACGGTGGTGATAAATGGCCTTAGATTAATTCTAATGAAGCTTAATCAATATTGGGAAGTTTATTGCACAGGGTTGGCACAAAATAGTAATAAATGCTACAATATAAGTAATCATATAATGAGAAAACAAAACTGCATTAGATTTATCTTAATCCACCTAGATTCCAAAGTGTTTCCAATATTAAAACAAAGACAAGCTTGTTTTCAAAGCATGTCTGTGCCCAAGGAGGGCATGGGCAGGACCTTTGGACCCCACCAACAGACCACTGGGCCAGAACAAAGTCATTTTATCACCTCTCCTGTGATCACTTTGAATCATACACCACTTCTCACACACACTGAGTGTTATCCTGAAAGCCCTGGAGATATGCAGAGTGCTGAGACCAACCCAGGGCATTCTCAGAAGTTATTTTGAGGTTTTTTTTTAATCACTCTTTTTTATTTGAAGGAAAATCAGACCAAAGTCCTTGCAATAATGCAACTATTGCTACACCGACTCAGTTCTGAAACAACTATCACATCTGTCTTTCTCTCACAGAATTATTTAGGCTGGAAAAGACCTTCAAGTCCAACCATTAACCCGGCACTGCCAGGGCACCACTAAGATGAGGATGGAGAGACTGTCCTGCAAGTTGCTCTTCTGGGACAAAGGGAATGAGGGGGGGGCAAGAGAAGCAGAAAGGCAGAACCCCCCCCCCGAAAACCATATAATTATAGAAAAAAAAAAAAGTAAAGAAGGGAAAACCACCCAACAGGGGTGATAAGATTGAACCTCAGGGAAGGCAACAGGTAACAGCTTCTGAAACGAAGATGATTCGGTTAGGGGAAGAGCAGAAGTGTGTGTGAGCAATCCACCCATAGTTACATCTTCAGACCCCGTGAGGCAAGGAGCATGGCCCTTATCACAGCACCAACCATGACTGATCAGGATGCAGAAGCCTCTGACACCACCAGGTTTGGGTTGTACCCCCCTAACACCACCAGGTTTGGGTTGTACCCCTCTAACACCCCCAGGTTGGGGCTGTACCCATGCAGGGCTCTGGGTTTGCCATGCTGCTCAATGCCACCCCCAACCCCACACCTTTGAGATGTGCAGTGGTTCACATGCAGCAAGGTGAAATTCAGGGAGAAATTAATCACTACAAAATTACTTCTTGAGAGAGCTTAAGATTTTTTTCAGGTAAAAGCCCTGGGCTTTAGTGAGACACTGACTTGATTTCTCCACTTCCATCTGTTGAGCTGACTGGTGACTCAGCCAGGTCACGCTGCAGTGATCCAGCACTGCCACACTAATGGGAGGAATTCATAACTGAAATGGCCTTCCTGGGAACTACAGCAGGAACACAGCCAAATATTTATCACTGGGGAGCTGGGCTGGTTTATGCTTCTTGGGAAACACATAAGCCAACAGTGCCCTGAGCTGCCCAGTACCTGTTCCTGCCCATTGCCAGGGGGGACTGTCACATTGGAGAAGAAAATTAGAGTCACCAGATGACTCTGGGGGATGAAGCTCTGCAAGCAGGGACTGTCAGAGCCAGAAAACACAGACACACAAACCAACCCTGAAGCAGGAGCCTAAAAGCTCATTGTTTAGAGCTGCAAAGAGAGCTTAGGGGGTTATGAAGGTGATGTCCTTCTGGTAGAGGTACCAGAGCATGCCCTGCAATGCAAAACAGGTATTACAGGGATTTAAAAAAATATTTCTTGGTATAAGCGTCACTTGCTTCATTCTCATTGCAGGGACTGGTTTACAACAGGCTTGGACGCAGAAACCATCTTCTTGTCCTGTGTTCATAAAGGGAATGGGATGAAGAGACAGGCGTGAGCCACGGTCAGGTTGAGTCAAACCACAGAAGCTTGAGGAAACATGCAGAAAGTTCTTATTTTATGTGAAGTTCTGCCTGGAAGTGGCTCACAGCAAAGAGTGCCTCACTACTATTATTGAGAAGCAGTTCATTTGTGTTAAAACTTTGCAAATTGCTTGTAGAGCAGGGGAATTCCTCTCAAATGTTTGTGATTTCTGCTTCTGGCCTCTTCACTTCCCTCCCCCTTCCCTTCCTTGAGGTCACTCACTTCATCAGGTGGCTAAAAATGACCATTTTTGGGTCCCATACTCAGTACATCAGTGGCAGCTCTACTATTCCTCTAAGTATTTTGACCAGCTCCAATTTGCTCATCACTGCACATCTAGACTTAGAATTCTTAGCTCATCCTTTTTTAAGCTCTGGACATCAATATATTTAAAAAAAAAAAAAAAGAAAAAAAGAAAAGGATTAAACATCAAGAGCCAAGCAAAGATTAAGTGAACTGCAAGCTGCAAAAAATACTCTAAGAAACTAAATGTAAACTGGAGGCAGAGCAGAAGAAAATTCCCAGCAAACCCTCACAGTCTAAGGTAAGTGATCCTCAATTTGCCCTTAAAATACTATCTTTTCACTTTTTTTTTTTTTTTTCCTTGTAATTCCCATTTGCTAGATAAAAATAACATCACAAAACTCCTCGCCTAGAGCCCAGGATTAAATGAGATTAAAATTTAGCTGACAGCTCCATTCTTCAGATAGGATACCAAGTTCACTCTCCCACACCAGAGCTCACTCTGTTTTCACACAGAGCCTATGGGGAGCTCAGATAAAGCAGCTCAATAACCCATTAATGCTGCAAGAACAGACTCATTAAAGACCCTGCTTTGTTTTACCTCCCACCCAATCCACACATTGCTGCTCAGGTCAGGTACCTGCTCCCAGAGCTCCCTGCACCACCAGCCACCACCTCATACCTGCAAATCCTGCCTCGGATGCTGGAGGTGACCCAGAAAAAGCAGCTTTAGTGCCATGGGCTAGATGAGCATGGCAAGGGCTCAGCCACAGCTACCCAGGATAACTGGGATAGTTTTTCTCCTGGAAATAACAGGCTCTCCTTGTCAGCATCTCAGAAGCTCTTTATGGTGGTCCTTGCAGGCCCAGTTCATGCTCTCCAAGGCTCTTTGCTAACATGCTGCTTGTTGCTGCTGGGGGGGGAAGGGGGGAGTGGATAAGAGGGTTCTGAAGTAATTTTAAGTGCTCTTAAAAGCCAGCAGCTGGGTGATTGTGTAAGTGTGGCACCCATCCCCTAAGGGGGGACCCACCCCATAATGAGGTGAAGAGCCTGTGGACACATCACAGCTCCTTTGCTAACAAACTGGTGCTGGGAAGAATTTAACATGCACAGGATGGAATTTTGGCCACCAGTTGGCAAACTGGAAAGTGCTTCACTGCTTTCTGGGAGTTCTCCTCTCATCCTGAGCCTGAAAAATGAGGAAAAGAGAGAGGGCACTAAGCTCAGCTGTAGTCATGTGCATCAGAAAAGATTAAACGAGCACAGGGATGATATTTTTCCTGAGTTCTGGGTGTAAATAAGGACTGTCAGCCGTGCCAGGTCCCCCTGGTTAACTCCTCCTTGCTTTAAGTCCTCCAGACTTGCAGGCATTATGGCACTGAATAAACCCCTCTATTTTTCAAGTAACCTGTCCAGTCTCTGCCCAGCTGCAAGGGGGAAGCTCCTGAGGCTCTGTGGAAGCCACTGCCCAGTGCTGAACTACACAAAGCTGAGGTAACTCGAGCATCTTCCTTGCTCTCTGCTGAGAGCACAGAGCTGTTTTGCACAAGCAGATGTGGTCGGCCAGGCACCTGGGCATCTGCCCAGTAGAGCTGCCTCCCCTGCCTCTAACACAGGGGCAAGAAAAACCAGAGGGGAACCCACCCGAAGAGGATGCTCTGCCAGCTGCACCTTCAGCCTCTGCTGAAATGGGAAGAGAGACTTTCTGCTGTCCCATCTCACACTTCTGACCCACAGAGAGCTGGGTGGGAGCTGAGCTGGCAGTTGGCAGCTGGGGGAGAGGCACAGAGAGATGGGTGCAAGGGCTGAGCACCTATCCTGCTCCTCTGCATGACGGAGAGGTGGAGGGTGGGCAGCAGCAGGTTCCCACGGGCACCCAGCCCTGGATGCTGCTGGCAGGACTGGGCTCAGCCCTGTGGTGAGCAGGAGCAGGGCTGACTGTGGCATCCAGCCTCTGTGGTTTCCCTGTTCATATTCTCTGAATACTTTGAAGCCTTTCCAAGTGCCAAGAAGTATAAACTAAACCACGTGATTTCTGCCTACTGGGGATTTAAGTGCAGGGGAGGGGTTAGGCAAATCTCAAAGAATTTTAGTAGCGACTCCTAAAGGATAAACCATGGCACTAATCAACTGTCAATTTTTAACCCAAACAAGGAAGCAAGTCCTATCTGCAGCAGAGGCACTCAAGCACTGTTTCTGTTCAGATCTCAAAATGGATATCAATCTGTACAAAGAAAAATTACAGGGGGGGAAAAAAACAACTATAAAAAGGAAGAAAGATAATTGGGTGGTGGCAGGAGATGTTTAAGGATTTTGGCATTCCTGAGATCTGCAGCATTTCCTGATGGTTCTTGAGCTAGGAAAAAAAAAAAAAAAAAAAGAAGAAAAGTCAAGATATGCAATAACTTGATGCCATGGGTCTGGCTGGGTGGGAGGGCAGGACCAAGTGCCACATCCCTCAGCTGCTGCTGGCTCTTAGTGTCAGATCGGGCAACCACTGGAGCAATCGTGGCACATCTCAGTAGGTTCTCACAGTGGTGAGGGTCTCAGCCCAGCCCAGCACCACAACAGGTCCCTCACCAGCCCAACTGTCCCTGGCTTTTGGCTGTTGGTGACCAGCAACACCTTTAGTAACCATCCTGCCACCACACAGAGGGTTTGACACTGCAGGCAGTAGCAGTAGGGTTTCTTTTTCATGCTGAAATTGCCTTTCCTTTGGGCCAGGCCATGTCAAGGGCTGGGAGCCACCAGGGATGTGGGTGTTCTGCTCCCCGTGGCCACCAGTGCAATCTGGGTGGTTTACCTTGGCAGGTGCCAGCCACAATCTCTCTCTTCTGTTTGGTAACACAGACATCAGCAAAAACCCTTGTCCCACGCAAGAGATTTGAAGTTTGCCAAGTGAACATTCCAGAAGGGAATGGCTGTTCTCTTTCTCTTAGCAGCTTTGCTGCAAGGTGAGTCACCAAGGGACCAGCTCTGCAGCCCCTTATGCAGATGAGAACAGGCAGAGCTGGAACTGGGGACGCAGGCACATCCTGGGCTAAGTCCTCACTTGGACACTAGACACCTGAACCTGCAAAACAGAAGCTGGTCAAACCTCCTGGTGCTCACTCAAAGCCTCCAGTGAGCTAGCAAAGGCATGGGCAGAGCTGGGAAGGAGAACCCCAGCCCCCCATGGCTCAACACTGCAGGCAGCCCCTCGTGCCTGGGCATGGCATCTGCAGGGAGCAGAAAGTTGCCAGATCAGGCAGAGTTTGCAAACACCAAAGGTTATTCTTAGATGTTTGCTGTTAAGTGATGCCCTTGATGTTTAACTCCAGGCAGGACTGTCAGGGCTGGTGGGCGTTTGGGGTATCAAAGGTTTCCCCATCCGTGCCATGGCACAGGGCAGTGGCTCTGCACCACCAGTTGTCCTTGAATGGCTAAGGTGGCACTCAGGGAAGGTAGCACACCACATGCAAAACAAACTCTGAAGTTTCTGAGGCAGATGCCCCACTCCTAATCCCATCCCAGACTCCATGCTGGCATGGCCACGCTTTTTGTTGTCTCTGAGTGACCAAGTTCTGTTTCTTTCCCCCAAAGAGCCAGTTTCAAGCACCTTGTACGGCTCCAGGTTTTTGACAGGTGAGGTTGGAGGATCAGTCACCCATCAGTGCTTCTACTCCATCACTCCAGCCAACAAACACGACCGAAAATACTGGTGCAGAAGGGCAGGGAGTGGAGTTTGTCACACCATCATCTCCACAACTGGCTACACCTCCCGGGAACATCGGGGCCGAGTGTCTCTCGAGGACATCCCCCAGAAGGGCACCTTCATGGTGACAATGACAGGCCTGGAAAAGAGTGACACAGGGATCTACAGATGTGGCATTGGCAGCACCAATAGTGACCTTTACATCCGTCTGAACCTGACTGTTTCAGCAGGTAGGACTGGGATGGGGACTGGGGAGAGGGGAGGTTCTGCTCCCCCCAGGAGCACAGCTCCCAGGGCTGGAGCATCAGCACACAGCAGGGATACTGACTTTTTCTACCCTGCACTATTAACTAGATATTGACACCAACAGGGTACAAAAGTTCCCAGGTCTGGCCAAATAAGCTGTTCATAAAAGTAAAAGGAAACTCTCTCCTGCTTGGCTGGGGGCTGGATGCTGCCTGCTCTGCTCTCTCCCTACAGATGCCAGCACAGTAGAGCCAATCAGGCTCTTTCTGGGGGAGCTCCACGGCTCTGTCACAGTCCTGTGCCCACCTGGCGACACCCCAAGTGGTGAGAAGAGGTTCTGGTGCAAAGTGGGGAGAAGCAGCTGCTCTCTCATAGCCAACACCGACGGCTACGTGGGAAAGAATTACCAAGGACGAATCTCTATCACCTCTCAGGAGAGCTCTGGAGCTTTCAAAATCTTGGTTAATGACTTAAAAAAGGAAGACTTCGGGCTGTACAGGTGTGGGAATGGAGGGCTTAGCAGCTGGGACAGCTCACGGATGGTGGCCCTGCAGGTTACCACAGGTAGGATGGGGCACGGGGGGCTGCACGGGTTCCTCAGAGCCCTGGGTGAGGAGTGTGCAATGCTAATGCAGCCCTGTCCAACCCACAGCCTCCACCCTTCCCAGGAGACCAAAATTCCTCAGTGGCAGAGCTGGAGGCTCTCTGTCCATCACGTGTCACTATGATCCCAAGGGGAACTACAAGAAGAAGTATCTGTGCAGGTGGAAAGCAGCTACCTGCTCTCTGCTGGTGGACACAGATGGGTTTGTGCACCAGTCCTCCAAAGGGCGAGTACAAGTAGCCAGCAGTGACCAGGAAAATGGGACTTACAGAGTGGTGATGAGCCACCTGAGAGAGGAGGATGCAGGATGGTACTGGTGCGGGGCTACAAACGGGCACACGGAGCACACGTCCTCTGTGAAGCTGCTCATCCAGAAAAGTAGGTGGTAGGGTGGCCTGGAACACAATTAAACCCTTCTTCTTGTTTGAAATCACTCTTTGCTCTACCCCTTCATGGCTCCTTTGTACTGTGCACAAATATAACAACATCAGGAGAAACATCAGCTATGTGTTTTGCTTTTTAGTTCTTGGCAAGGGAAGGGGATTGGGAAGGTTTTCAGAGGCAGGGATGGCAGCTGAGCTTTCAGAGGAAATTTACTTCGTGTGAATTGTATTCTTGATTATTTAGGATGCAAACCCCTAACAGATGAGCTCTTAGTCCTAGCAAGTGCAGTGCAGAGGCATCTGCTGTGCTCTGAAGATAAGCTGAAAGTTATCTTGTGGTTTTAGTAAAAGCTGCCTGTAAATACACAGATCCACGTTCAGCTGGCAAAGACAGAAACAGTGAGGTTAAAGTATGAACAGTTGCCAAGTATTAATGGGTTTTCATTAGCACTCCCCAGCTGCTTTCTGTAAGTCTCAAAACCAGAGATGCTTGGGTTTGCTCCCATCATGCTGCATACTGCTCCACACCGAGCTGCAGGGTGAAAGGTGTAAATCTAACACCTTGCCTCTGCTAAAAGGTGGATATTCAAGCCTCAGAGTCATTTTCTCTGCAGAAACCTGCTCTTCACAAGGCCCAGAAACATCCACTCTTGTGAAACCCACTTTATCAAGGCCAGCCACTTCCAGCACACCCACGCAGAGGAGCATCACAGACCTGACACATGTGATGGGCACCAAGAGCACCAGCACCCTGCTGCCCACTGCCTCCCCCAGCACCCTGCTGCCCACTGCCTCCTCCAGCACCCTGCTGCCCACTGCCTCCCCCAGCACCTTTGTAACCTCACCAGGCAAGATCTATCCCCAGAGGTAAGTTCAGGGCCATGTTTCTTGTCGGCACTAACTTGGTGGTTTATGACCTGTTTGTCCCAGGGTCCTACAGAGGTTATGTGCTGGTTGCAAGCTGAAGACACTGACAGGAGATAGTAGTAGTTAGAGAAGCAGAAGATGAAGTTATCTCCTGTCTGTGACATATGTCTTTGAACTCTTCTCTAAACCTTCTGGTGCTGGCCACTCCCATAGATCAGATGCCAGAGTCAATAGATAAGCTCCTGCCTGTTTTCCTTGTCTCAGTCTGGAGGCAGGACATTAGGAAACCTCAGGCTTGAGCAATCCCACTGGTGAATCAGTAGCTGCGCCACACTTCACGGGTTAGCCAAGCTCCTATAGGCAGCTGGTAACCTGGGTAGTGTTAGGGTGCTCTGCATTGCATAAAGAGCTGTCTTGGGGTGAAGTCAGTCAAAATGCTGAGAGCTGTTTTGGCCAGTGATGACTCCTTGGTACTCTGCTGCAGAAGGTCCTGCAGCTCACACCAGTGCAAGTGGTGTTCCTGGTGAATTTACTTTGTGTTTCCTGTTATACAGGATATCTGCAGGCAGCTCTTACACCTTTCACCCTGGCTCTGGCCACCATCCAGCACCTAGGGAAGCTATTTGCATGCTTGGTGCAGATACAACAGATACTGCAGTGTCAGCCATAACTGAAGATAAGCCACAAAGCCCATAAGTCTCACTCAATATCCTGAGCTGTCCCTCCATGCACCCTAGAACTCATATCTGCCCCCATGACCCCCAGCATGAGAAGCATCATCTTCTCCATCCCCAGCCTCCCTCAAGCTGTATTCCCATCAACCAGGCAGAAAGAGAGGGGAAAGAAGGTTATCAACCACAAATCATGGTCTTCTATCAAGAATCAGATTTTGCAGAGTTGCTGGCAGAGCTCTGTCTGCCTGTGGATCTCTGACAGCATTTATGTCATTTATATCCTACCCTCCAGTTCACAACCTCTTCATACCCTTTGCTGTAAAAACATCAGCCTGCATTAAACTCCTTCAGCCATCCCATAGCTGAATCAAAATCCCATTTGATTTTGATGGTTCTTCTTTCCAGCTCACCAAGTGAATCCCATCTGCTCCCAGTTGTGTTACCAGCTCTCATTCTACTGGTTTTCACCACCTTCACTGTTCTCTTTCTGACCAAAATAAAACTTCAAAAGGAGACAGGTAAGTTGGTCAGGTAACACCTTTTGGCTTGCAGTTGTTGTTTTGCAATGGCTTTGATGTGAATTCCAAGAGCTGGAATGCACTGAAGATTTTGTTTTCAAAAGAAAACAAAAAACAAATGAAGGAAATGGAAATTCTGAAGTCCTGCTGACAAAAAGATTGAGCTTTGTGAATAGAGTGCTCAGAAGCCCTGAGGTATAAAGGGCAGGCCTGGGCTGTTAAACACTGAGCATCTTCCTGGGGCTGAATCCAGCCCACCCAGTGCAAAGCTGACAAAAACTTGCTCAAAAAATCCTTGCTATGACTGATACTCAAAAATAGATGCTTATATCTCATTCACATACTGTGTTCTTAGAGATAAATAAAACCTTCAGTGATGACCGTGACAAGTGGAAATATATTATTCACCAGTGTGGAACTGGAAAACAGCTTAATCTGGTGTCTCTTGGGACATGCTGGTATATTTAAACAGGCATTATAGGAGGTATTTCCTCCATTGTATATGTTTTGGTTCTTCAGGAGAGGAAAGAAATGCCATAGGAAACCTAGAAGTGGCACCAACTCAGGATGGTCAGAACCCTGTAAAGGAGCAAATAATGGAGGAAACCCCAGAAAATGGGCAGGAACACGGGACAGACTCTGGC
The DNA here is from genome assembly GCA_013401355.1 of Ceyx cyanopectus. Classification (NCBI taxonomy): domain Eukaryota; kingdom Metazoa; phylum Chordata; class Aves; order Coraciiformes; family Alcedinidae; genus Ceyx; species Ceyx cyanopectus. The sequence goes on from VYZU01067148.1 coordinate 11,333, forward strand.
AAATGTAGGTGGGTGTTCTCTGGAACTGGCACTGCAAGTGTCATCTCCTTTGGGAGAAGAGAATAAAAACAGATTTTAAGGAGAGGATTTGTGGCTCAGTACAGAAAATATCTCTGGAGGACAGGCACCAGGTTAGCAGCCCAGGAATTAGGATCCCACAAGCCAAGATTGACCTTCTGATGCCAAGCTATTGCCTTTATTCCTCCCCAAGAAAGGTTGAGCCATAGATTTCAAAAGACTTGGATTAAATCCTATATGTGGTTTATAAATCTATGATGGGGTTGATTATAATATTTTTTTTGCTTACGCATAGTAACCTTGTTATCACTCTTCCTGCTGGCTTGGTTCAATAAAGTCTGATTACTTGTGCCCTCTTGCAATATCACACCGAAGCAATTCTTATTTGCTGTGTTGCAATCCTATTCTTTTTGCTGCTACTCTTGCAGGATAATCCACGCTATCCTTGGAAGAATCAGGATGACCAACTTCTATGGAAGAGTCTTCTGGCAAAATAGAGAATTGGAGGATTGATACTCGAGAGAGAAGCTCTTGTAGAAAACAGCCAAGCAAATATTTTTAAGTAGAGAAAATCTGGGGAAATTCCTATCAGTGAATTGCACTCTGTCCACTAAAACAAAACAGAACAAACTTAAAACAGTGCTTAAATAAAACCCCAGGCGATGGCATTTCAGGTTATTGCAACACACCTTGATCCAAACCCTCTGGTCATCTAAGCAGGTCAGAATATTTGCAGGTTAAACTGTTGCCAAGGGAAATAAGTGCCTGAGGTGATTTGCACTCTCTGGAAGTGACCCAGCACCTCTGTGCCCAGTCCTGCACCCAACACCTGTATTTAGTTTCTTGAAAATGTCCCTGGCTTGATCAGAAGCAGATCTACAATCAGTCCTAAATCTATTTAAAGGATATGTTGTAGATGTCCAAGAAGCCTTCAGAGAAGCTCTAAAACCAGGACCATACACGTTCAAATCCAAAATATTTTGCTGAGAGTGCTACAACTTTCTAGAGCTGTAGCAGATTTGTTGCTGGTAGAGATTTTAGTTTAGAAACAAAACCAAAACAAACCAAGAAGCTGTATGAAGGGTTCTTGTAAATGTAAAGAATTGAAAGGAAAATAAAGAACACACACACACACACACACACACACACACACACCAAACCCTTGAAAAGAAACAGTCAACAGTCTGTGAAAAACAAATGAGAACATAAGCCAGAAGTTAACTGTGCCTTTTCTTTCCAGATACCTGGTTTGGGGTATAGCCTGGGATAATTCTCTTCAGGCTGAGCAGGAGGTTGACTCCCGCAGTCCCTGACCCAAGCTTTTCTAGCTTTCCATTCCCAGACCTCCCTGATGTACCAGACCCACTTCAAATATCAAGCTTGCCATAAAACCAAAAACACCCACAAAATCACTTGTAAAACCACCATAGGGAGGCAACGCCAGATCACAGCTTTCCTTCTAGGGTTTGGGGATTTTTATCATTTTTTCTTTTTTACAGCAAGCCTACAGGGGAAAAAAAAAAGACTTTCCAAGGTGACTAATGAAGACCTGAGGCAGAACCCCCATTCCAAAGCCCCTGGATGCCCGAGCTCTGAAGTTTCCTCACAGAAAGCTGAGGCACAGCTCTGATCTGCCCAGCACCAGGAGATGTTTGCTGCCCTGTGTTGAGAGCCAAATCCTTTGCAAGCTGCCCCAATGCTACTTGCTGTGTGGTTTGTAGAAGAAAGAATAAAATAATGCATCTGTCATCGAGCTCTTTGTGTGCAAACCAGAGCACCCATGGGAAAGGCAAAGCTGAGGAAGGGGAGGATGGGAAGGAAGGAAGGACAGTTCTGGCTGCAGGTTTGCTCAGTGCCAGGCAAAAAAATTTGCAATGCAGAAACTCTATCTGATTTCAGTTCATCAACGACACAAATTCCCAAGTGCTATTTTTCTTCCACCTCTTCTGCAGAGTTAACCACAGCCCCCAAAATCAAGTTGTTTCAGCCCAAACGCAGCCTAGACCCCAACAGTAGCTTTGCTTTCTATAGTCAGATCACACACCATGCTGCAAACTCTGCTTTGGCCCGAAACAAAAAAGCAAACTCCAGGTTGTTTGTTTTCTGGAGATACCAAAGTGCTTTGGAACCTGTGGTTTGGCAGGAGGATGCTTCCTCCTCTGTTAAGGTAAGGAAATACATTTGAATAAGACAACAAATCGGTTTCACCAGAGACCTTAAGGGTGAAGACAGTTGTTTGGTTAAAGATAATCCACCCTGGGCTGTGCTGCCCTGAGATGCACAAGCAGTTGCAGGTCTCCGTGGTTGGTTTCTGACAAGACTTTCTCTGCCTGTGGCTGTGTCACCTGTATCCCACACACCCCCTGTGAGCCCAGGCTCCTTAAAACACATCTCTGAAACCTGCAGGACCAAGACAAGGCGAGTGGGGAGGCTGAAGTGGTGCCTGGGAGAGCAGGAGGCACAGGAAAGCAAACACACCTGTGCCTACTGTGGCCAAGCAGCTCTGTGCCCAAGAATAAAGAAGGAATTCCAACAGCAGCCAGAGCAGCAGCACTGCTGGGAAGGACACAGCTTGAGAGGGGATCAGTCTTTGCTCCCATGTAGGAGAGATGGTGGCTGATCTCTCCAGCCAAGGTCCCCCCATTTTCGAATGGGAAACGTGTCACAACTCCAGAATGATGTTGCAATGCCAGCAGAGAGGAGGGGGCTGGCTGGACCCTCAGGTACTCAACCAAGACCCCATAAGCGTCCCAGATATAGGCACCCAACTTCAAACCAAGGAATAAATCACAGCAGCCCTAGCAGCTCTCTGGGTGCTGTCCCAGCACAAGGCTCTCTCAAAGGTACCCTGCTCCCAGCACAGCAGAACTTCCCTGGACCAGACCCCATGCAGCCACCAGGATTCTTCCTAAAGGAGGCAGAGATGCTCTGGCCCCACATGTTGGAGGTCACCCCTGGGGTGGCTGCTGTGCAGTGTGTAAATAAGGAGCACCCTCAAAGGGACAGCAGAGCTGGGATGGGCAGTGGCTGCCTGGATCTCACGTGGCCTGGCACTCACCTGCCAGTTTTTGGATGCTATTCCTTTAAGGCACAACAGGTGGAAATGCAGGGCTAGAGGTACAAGGAGTATTTAACACAGGCTGGCACTGCCAGAGCCTGTGTCCAGCCACAGCAGGGAGGCAGGACACCCACAGGAGGTCCTGGGGTCAGCCACCCAGACAGCAGCACCACCAGGAGCTGTCTGTCTCAAAGGAAAAGCAAGAAGTACTGAGTAGCCTGCAGAAGAACCTTGGGCTGTAAGTAACACTTCTTCCTCAGCTTTCTGAAATGCAAACTCTTTGATACTACCGTTTTGAGGCGAGGAAGGAGAAGAACACAAGTGTTGAGACACTTGTAAGGTCCCTTCCTCACACTGCAAAGGGAAGCAGCTGTTCTGAGACAGCAGTGAACGGCTGGAGAGGATGCTGATTCCCTTTGAAAGAAAGTCAGAGGCACAGGATCAGGTTTATGACATTTGATTTTCTTCTCTGCTCTGCTGTAGATTTTTTATCTTGCCTTTCTGGACAAAAAAAGGTTAATTATCATGACAGTATTAGCATCAAGTTTTAAGTAGAAAATGACAAATGTTTGTAATTATTACCATAGTGATCTAAACTCTTTCCTGTGGTCACTCCAGTCTTTGGAACCACAACACGGAGATAATCACTAGGATGCAGATTTTGAAGTTTAAGAGGAGATGTGGTGTATTTATGTCCTAAATGAGCTCTGAAGGGCTATCAAGTGTGGACAGTTAAAAGGAAAATCAATAGGTACTGAAGCTTAAGTGAATGTGATGCATGTGCTGTCTTAAAACTGGAATAAGCTCAATCTGGCAAACTCACATTTAGACCAAGAGCAAATGGTCTAAATGTAGAATATTGATTTAATAGTGTTGAAGCTGGTTTCAATTTCCAGCCCTAGAGACAAGAAACTAAAAGTAAAAAACAAATGAGCCATGACATCCTTAACCTGAAAAGCAACAGGTTGGTACGTGGGGTAACTAACATCCTAAAAGGACATGAAAATAGGACACGAGTTAGTGCATGGTACAGCTAACAGCTTGAAGGAACATCAAATGAGGCCAGCAACAGGAATTTCATTCACTGCTGCAAGAGTCATGTGATTATTCATTCATTTGTGAAATTAATCAACTTCAGTCTATTCTTCTTTTCCCAGAATATGTTGCTCCTACAGACAGTGTTTAACTGGCACTTGCAAGAATTCTTAGCTAGGAGGGGTCACAAGTACTGTAGGAATTCCTGAACTGCTGACTCCTTTCTAAACCCTGATAAACTTCAGCAGGATCTGCCTGGCACTTTCTGCTCCCTGCATCACAAAATTACCACCTCCTATTAATTCTTCCCAGATTTTAAAGGAAGCATCGATTTGGAACCAATTTCTTTTCTGTATGTGTTTAGGTCAGCTTGATCTTTTACCTTCAAGTTGATTGCACATTCCTGACCCCACGAAAATGGGGTGGATTGGTGCCTTTTCCCCACCCCAGTACAGCAAACAAAACTCATGGGAAGGCCATGCACACAGGACCTGCTCGGGCAGCAGAAAGATGGGGATAGCCCCAAGTCCTCTGCAGCAAGATAACTGTTGCTGAGCCCCTCTTTTAGGCACAGGAACCTTGAGTACCTCCAGAAATCCCCCCAGCACACACATCAATGCTCACAGTACAACCCCCTCCAACAGTTTGCATCTGTACAGCTTCCTCAGGGTGCTGCTTTAAAAGGATTTGAGGGGGAGAAAAAAAATCCTACCACCTCATCCTATATGTTATTATTTCTCTATTATGAACAGCAAACATCCTGCAACACAGAAGGACTCCAAGGCTGGAATTAGAAATGCAACAACTGAACCTTCATGTTTCTTTGATCCCATAGCATGCCCTTGACCCTGGGTCATTGTTAAGAGCAATAGTTAATAGCTAATGGGCTGGACTGTGCTGATCTCTGGCAAGCAGCAGTAGGACTGTAGCAGCCTGAGCCTTCCAGCTGAGTCAGCAGAATTTGGGAGCTGAACTCTGGTTATTTCATCCCCAGCAAGAACAGCTGGTTGCTCGGGTTTGCATAACTCAGGGGTCAGGTCCCCGGACTTTTGAATTATTATAAATCTGAAGATCTTTCTCCCTAGGACTACAAGTCACAAAAGCACCAGAGAAACCCAGAGGTCTTGTAACAAATGATACTTGGAAGATCTGAGCTGGTCAGGGAGCAATTTCTGCTGGAAACCTGAAAGCACTGCTTCAAGGTTTAAATGGGAGTGCTGGAGAGAAAGGTGATGTTCCCAAACCAGGCCAGTCCCACTGTGCTTTTGGCACTGGGGGAGCCAGGGAAGTGTCCACACACTAGACTAGGAAACTCAGCCCAGGGAGCTCTCGTACCAGAGCTACTGCTGACCTGCCTCCCACTGCCCTGCAAAAGCACCATGAGCCACTTTCTATGGCTAGAGACACTAAGGACGTGGCCATGTAAGCAAAAGAAGCTGTCTGTGGGGTTTGAGGGCTCCATACACAACAACAAAATGTCTTTGTCACTCAGTGGAGGCATAACAGGGAGGTTTAAGAGCACATCAAATCAAAACAACATCTGCTTGAGGATTAATAACACTAAGATGGCAAAAACACTCGGCAATCCTGAGATGGCAAGCAAGGAAAAACAATTTTCCTTGGTGAGGAAAAAGTTAATGCCAGCCCCCCCCAGTAGCACCTATGTCTTCTGTTTGAAGGCAAATTACAACTAAATGTTTGGATTTGTCAGTATGAATCTTGCTAATGATTAGCCCATCCCGGGCTGGTTTTGTGTGATGTACTACTTTGAAATCCCTCTTGCATTATACACACAAAGCCAGCAGCACACTGCAAACAGCCAGAGAGACACCCCCACCTAGCAGAGCCTCCCTGCCAGGGCAAAACCACTGTCCTGATCCCAGTGACATTGGTGTCCAGAGGCTGGGCCACGGCTGGGAAGCTCACAAACCACTGTGCAGACTCTTGAGTTCAGCTTCAATACCGGGTTTGTGCCCTAAAAACATCAACACCCTCTAGAGTGGCACAGTGAAGAGAAGGCAGCAGTCTGGTGATGCCCAATGAAAGGAGACCAAAAAAAAAACAAAACAAAAAACAAACCAGACTTAGTTAAAAAAACCCAAACAACCCTGAACAAAGCAAACACAAAACCCACCAAAATGCAAGTCCTGCACAGCAAGGGCATAGAGGGAGAACACAGTACAAGGCTTTCATCCCCACTCACCCCTCCACTTCAACTATCAACATGGTTTAAACAGCCCAGCAGTCTGCAGCAACCTCCTAGTGCCAATACCTGGGATCCCTCTCTGCCTGCCCTTCTGACCAGTCCATGGCACTGCCCTGCGGACAGCTTCTCATTGCTAGGCTTTCAAAGCATCAGGTTTGAGACAGCAGCTCCTTTTCCTGCATGAATGGTGCACCTAGGTTTCCCCTCAGCCTGTCAGTCTCCACCATCCCTCCTGCTGTCCCATCTCATCTCTCCATTCCCTCTCATCTGTAGAAGCAGGAATACAAAGCACTTGCACAGTCACTTACTTGCACTCCCTTTCATAGGAGCTCTCATCAAAGCACAAGTTCAAACCTCAGAGACAGCAAATCTGTCAGCAAATGTTCTTTGAAATCAAGAAGGAACTAAAACTTCTTTACCAGCAGCTTGATGAGTGCTCCAGTATCTCCAAGAGTGCTTGCTCTCTGCAGAGTGACCAGCAAAGCTCATTTGCACCCCTTCTGCAGGCTGGGAAGTGTCACTCTCCAAGTGCCACACAGCACTGGCACCAGAAAAGGGGTTTGCAACCACCTGGTGCAGTGGATCTGTATGGAAATACAGGTCTTGATGTAAGTGGTGACTGTGCTTGCTCAGACTTGCTCTACATGGGAGTTTTATCCATTCATTCAGTGAGAAGGGGAAGGTTTTAGCAGCACCTGCCAGGACTAGAGGCAACTCAGAGCTGCAGAAGCTGGTCATGCAAACAAAAAAAAAACCCCATTGCTCTTGTGTAGGCACAAATGCACTTGTGTCCTCTGATACTAAACTTCTTTCCTGTTCTAAAATGCACACGAAGACCCTGATGCCACCACTCTAGCACACATCTTTCTGGACACAGCTACATCTTTGGGTCAAAAAAGAGGTCTTGGTCACCCCTCTCTACCTCACAAGGTGGTGATATCTGTAATGCTGAAGCAGCTGATTGCTCTGGGACAATCTGAAAGCAATGGGACAAGCAGAGCATTCAAAATTTGCCAAGAAGGGGAAAGTTGAACCTGGATCCTGCTTGCACTGCACAGCAGGGGGTGATCCTCAATCAGAACCAGCATTGTTAGCAGGGGGCAAACATCAAGGCCCTTTTTGTGCCATATTGTTTGCTTTCCGCAGAATATGTTACATTTGTCTTGCTGGCTACTTCTGGGATATGTATGAAAGAGCATTTTTCATGCTCATTGAGTTAATTATTAGCCATGGACAAGTGGCCACTGAGCAATTAGACATCACAATACAAGGAAGAAAACACAACAGAACACCTTTCATCCTAACACGGAAATCAAAGCCTTTTTCTGCTGCCGGGAATTACCCTTAATAAACCTGTGTCACTTGACACCCTGAAACCACATTGCTCTGAATTGTTTATAGAGACTTTCTTTGGCACCTATCATCTTCTCCAGAACATGGAATAGGCAGGTAGTTCAACAGCCACGCTCAGGGAATGCACATTCCCACCACCACACCACGCAGTGTCCAACAGCAGTCCAGGCCAAAGAAAACAGTTCAGTGGATTAAGAGCTTTGGCCTCCTCTGAGCCATCTCTCAGTCCAAAACAAAGGTGGAAATATTCATCCTGAAGACTATGGACATGCTTCCAGAGAAACACAGAGTGGTTTGGCTTCAAACATCATCAGCCAACAGCCACCACTGAGTTTTGGCCACAGGTTAATTTGGGTGCAGTAGGTTTGGGTGGACACACAGGTGGGTATATGGCAGGGAGGCTGGAACTAGATGAACTTCAAACATCCTTTCCTAACCAAACCATCCTGTGAGAGAAGGTTTTCCTAAGGAGTGGCTTTGGCACTCAGGCTGGGAGGTGAACAAGCCTTCCTTTCACTGCAGGAGCAGCACTGAAAGAAGATATGACCCCAGCTATTGAACCATTAGAAGCAACATTATCTCCTGGCAAGGGCAAGAGAGCAGCTGAGCTCTGGGTTGCTACCTGACTCTCACACCTGGCAGGGTTCAGCATTTTTGGGACTTCAGCTTTGTGATGGGCAGTTCTGGTTTGCAAGTGTAAAACCAGATGCCATTTCTGATTTTGAAATGAGTCTTCTCTGGTTTGGCCAAACTCCCTCCTGATGCTGTGCACACCACTGCTACTGCCTGCCCAAGGGCCACTGCTCTGACAGACACCACTGAGTTAAGAGTTGGTCCTAAGGACAACTCTCCCCACTTTACAGAAGACTGGGGTGTTAGGATGAGACCCCTGGGCAGAGTTATCAGCTCCTTCTTCCCCATACAATTTCTTGACAGAAACAATTAAATGTTTCTCTCTAGCTCAAGTGGCCACAACCCTCATGTCCTGTAATGACTTGCTCAGTTAAACATTTTGCAAGTGTGATTAATCACCAACTTCTGGGCCTTTTCCAGGGTATGAAAGAAAAATGACTCTACTGACATTCATCTTCCTGCTCACCATCCTCCCGGCCCAATCTGCAAACAGCAGATACCTCCCCAAGTCAGCAAGTAAGTGTTACCTGTGTGGGCACAGGAATTATGGGTGACCCAAGACCAGACATGGCATTACTAAGGTGGGAGAGGGGTTCAGGGAGCATCTCTGTGTAGCACAACCAGCATTTACAGCCAGTACATTTTCCTTTGCAGTCTCAAACCCCGTGTTTGGGCCACGGCAGGTGTATGGGCTCCTCAAGGGTTCAGTGACTGTGAAATGCTTCTACCCTCCCACCAATGTGAACAGACACGACAGGAAATATTGGTGCAAAGAATCAGGCAGGGGCTGCATGACCATCGTCTCCACCAACGGCTACACTGATCCAGGCTACAAAGGCAGGGCATCCATCACTGACCACCCACAGGCAGAAAGCTTTGAGATCACCATCTCTGGGCTGAAGAAGGAGGATGCAGGCAACTACCAATGTGGTGTTGGTGTCAATGGCAGGGGGCTCTCCCACAGAGTCAAACTGGAGGTTACTGAAGGTAATGACAGTGCTGGGGCTCTGTAAAGTATTCTTTTCTTTTGCTTCCCCTCCCTCCTTTTTAATAAGTCTCCTCAGAGAGGCTGTCCAGTGTTTAAGAGCTCAAGATGCTCCATAGGTGTAGGAAACAGCAGTTCTCCTGTGCTCTTACAGCTTTCATTTCTTAATTAAAACACCTGGCATAAAAATCAGATTAAACAAACCTCACCTTAAGGTCACCAACCTTGCTTAGAAACCACCGACCTCCCTCAGCCACTGAGATTTAGGGAGATGCAGAACTGCCCATCACTCCAACATACCCTCCAGCCTTCAGAGGGGCTGGGGAGTTGCAGAGCTCCAGGCAGCAGACACTGACAGGTGGCTCTCTGCACAGGTCCACACGTCCCCGAGGGAGATATGCTCTTCTATGTGGCCCTGCATGGCACCCTGACCACAACCTGCAGCTTTGGGGCAGAAGCTGCCAGCATGAGGAAATTCTTCTGCAAAGTTTGGAAAAATGGCTGCTGGGACATCATTGATAGCTATGGGAAAATTGATGAGGACTACAAAGGGAGAACTCTGCTGAGCAGTGGGGAGACTCCAGGCTCATTCACCATCACAATAACTCAGATGAGCTGGGAAGACTCTGGCTTGTTTCTGTGTGGGGTTGGCTTCTACAATCAGGATGCACAAACGAAGGAACTGGACGTGCATGTCTATAAGCGTGAGTAAGCTGCTCCCAGCGGGTTTTCCCTTCATCCCTCCTTCTCTTTGGAAGCATCACCAGCAGTCTCACTTGACTTAACAAGATTTTTCATGTCCCTTTGCAGAGTGCTATTATCCTGCCCTCTCATCTAGGTACTTTGTTCTACTCCATTTAACCCCCTATAATGTACTAAGACATCACTAACACACCTTGAATCAAGACTGAACTTTCCCAGCAGTGGTTACCTGTCTTCCCCAGTCTGGAGAGCCCCAAAACTCCAGAAGGCAAATTCTGCCTACTGGTTTGAGACAAGCAAACTGTCCTTTTTGAGTCTTAATTCCTTACATCTCAAAGTGATGGGTTGAGAAAGCAGAAGACCACATCCTTCTCCTAGCAATGGGAACAAAACTTTGAGATGTTGGTACACAGACATTTTTCCTAAATTCACCTGGTGAATTTAAGAAAAAGAGGCCTGACAGTCCCTTTTGGGCCAGTTCCTAGAATCCCAGGACGCTCTCTTCTATGGCCTGCACCCCTGAGCTTTACCTAGCTTTGCTTTAGCCAAAAAACTTGGTTCTGATAATATTTATTCATTTAGGAGAGAGCCACAGGGGCAAAAGTCAGACACGTATAGCTGCTCATTTCATTTTTTCTCTCCAGCCACAAACGTACCACAAGGAAAGCCCACCATATTTGCAGTGAAAGGAAGCTCTGCAACTTTTGAATGTCGCTATAACCCTGTGAAAAGTTCCTCAGTGAAGTACCTGTGCAAGTGGAGAGAGAAAGGGTGTGCTCGGATCATCGACAACTCCGGGTTTGTGTCAGACCTCTATGAAGGAAGAGTGACCATGTTTGACAACCCAGCCAACAACACAGTGGCTTTTATCATGAACCAGCTGCAGGACAGTGACAAAGGTTATTACTGGTGCATGTCCAACGAGGAGAAGGAGCTGCAATCATCAACTGAGTTGAAGATCACAGATGGTATGAGCTTGTGTGTTGTCTGCCTATTCAGTGGGTACAAAACAGCCTCCTAAGCAGCCCAAAGGAGCAGATCTGGCTTTTTTTTTTTTGGGAAGAGATGTGAGGTACAACTCTGAATTTTTCTCTAATTAGACAAAACATTGTGCCAGTCCCCCCACACCCCAGTAGCTTTAAAATGGAAGCATTAGGCTTCAGTTTAATGGGAAAACATTCTGAAAAGTTTTTCATGCAAGTATTTCTGAAGCCTTACAAGCCCCATCACCTCACCAGCTTTCACCCAGAGATGCATCTACAGCATCCTTAATGTTAATTTAACAAATAAGGATCATTTCCCTCAAAAACACATCTGAGTTCACCACCTCTAGCAACACCATTCCCTGTTGACTCCCATTCCCACCACTGGAGCCACTAACCCCAGCTTTGATGCTCTGTTTGCCCCTGCAGGAGAACCTGGACTGAAGGGAAAGAAGGAAGTGGAGGCACAAGTGGGTTCCCGGGTCGATTTAACTTGCTTCTATCCATGCAAATACTACTCCTATGAGAAGTACTGGTGCAAGTGGAACAACACTGGCTGCCAGATGATGACTGCTTCTGACCAAAAGCAGCCAGGTCTGGATGTTACCTGTGACACTGCCAACAAGACAGTCATCCTCAGCTTTGAGTCGGTGTCGAAGGAGGACGAAGGGTGGTACTGGTGCGGAGTGAAGCGCAACGGCCTCTTTGGGGAAACCATGGCAGTGCACCTAATAGTGACTGAAGGTGAGCTCTCAGAAAAGGGTTTTCCTGCTTGCCAGGGCTGCAAATCAGTCTGCTGCTGAGACAAAAGTCCTCTCTATAACCACTAGGCTGCAGCACCTTGAAACAGAAACATTCTTGGCCAGGCAGCTTCCCAGACTAAGCGCCAGGGTCACCTTGATTTCACACAACTTCTTATAGGTGCTTTCATCCACTTATTAGTTTTTGCTTTCTAGTCATAAACCAACCCCACCAGTCAAAAAATCACTTAATTCCACTTGATTTTTGCATTTTAACCCTGTCCTTAATTGCCATTACACTTGGAGGCATCGTTTAGTTTAAGGACCATCTGACAGCTGTCAGGGGAAGGACTGCACAGAATTCAGATACATCTTGCTCCAGGGAGCAGTAAAACAAGGAACAGGAAAGGAAGGACCACCACCAACAGCACAGGGCTTAGTCTTAGATTTGGGGCAGTACTTTGAGTGAAGATGTTTTTCTCTTGGAGGAATATTGTTAGAATCAGAGAAAAAGTATAGCATTCTGCATGCAGCAGCCCTAAGGTGGTGATGGTTGAAGTGAAGCCAGAGAGAAACAGCCTCATTTCATTGCCTTTGGGGAGCAAAGGACTAGGAAGAAGTATTAAATCTGCAATTAATAGAGGCAGAACTTAGAAATTCAGGGCTTTTTCAAAAGCATATGGGCAGAGAGCCTCCTTGAGATTATTTTGTAAGAAATCATTTGGAATGACATTAATTCAGCTCTCTAAACCCCAATGTAAAGAGCCTCTCACAGCCAGAACCCTCTCACAGCTGCTCATACACCAACTACATGCCCAGATAGTTTCTGTGCCACCATCTCCCACAAGTAACTACCCTTCTTCTCCTGGAGATACAGGGAAGAGTGATGACCACCACCTGGAACTCCTGAACTTTGACAGCCCAAGCCATGCTGAGCCTCCCAGCCATGGTGACTCCCCAAGTGGTGCCGAGTACCCCAGCCGTGTTGACTCCCCAAGTGATGCCGAGTCCCCTGGCCGTGCTGAGCCTGGCTTTGTTCCCCAGGGAAGAGTCTTCAGCAATGCTGTGGTGCCAGACTCAGCTGCCTCAGAAAGGTCAGTTCTCTCTGAGCCTCTGTCACCTCTCATTTTGAGGAGGTTTGTACGAACCCTTCATCAGGGCTGCGCCTGTGACTTAGCAACAAAACAAATTTTATGTCCAAAGAAAGTAGCTCAGAACATAAGAGGAAAAGAAGACCAAAAAAAAAGTTACAGCAAAAGACAAGATGACTTGAGCTTAATCTCTGCCTCAAGAGAACAATCTCAAAATGAAACAGTTAGAGATTCCTGGTGCAAAAAAAAAAAAGTAATTGAAAAGACTTTGGCTGAGATTAGAGCTCTTTCCTTCACACGTTTCTAACCAAGCTGCTGACATAGCTGTTTTGACACAGCCTCCTCTGCCTTTATTTGCTTTTTACAAGTGCTAAGATCCAGCTGGTTAATTGAATTGCACCACGCTCACTCAGATTTACCAACTGATACAGATTTTAGCCTCCTGGTCTAAACTAACTCAAAGGTGTTATTCAGTCTCAACAATATTTTTAAAGAAGTATTTCCCAGCTGAATTTTCTCTTTCTCTCCACTCCAGCTCTGGTGAAAGCCACGGCCCCCATACACTCACTATAAGCCTGAGCATTGTTGGTGGTGTTCTCCTGGTCCTTGCCACAGCTTTTGTTGTTTTCAAGTACAGGCAGCTGAAGAGATCTGGTGAGTCTCTGCTTTTTCTGGCCTCTCTTAAAACATCACCAATATTAAACCACAGGAGATACCTCATGGGTGACACTCTTGCACTGACTCTGAGCAAGGGTGCTGGGTGCTCATCAGGGTGCTCATCATCTCCTCCCTCTTACCAGACCTGGTGTCAGTCGGGAGCTACAGGACTAACATCAGCATGTCAGACTTTGAAGCTGTGAAGGAGTATGGCACAAGCAACAAGGGCTGCACAAAAGACAGTGATGAGACCCAGATTGGAGGGGAAGGTAGGTCACTCATGGTGTTCACCAGCCCCAGGGTGAGGGGTGTCAGAGAGGACCCAAAAAAGCCACAGTTTGGCCACCAATGGCCCCCATGCCCTAACACCTCCTCTTCTCTCCCCGCAGAGTTCATCACCACTGTGGCCACCCCAGAAAGTGCTGCTGAGGCAAAGAAAGCAAAAAGGGTAAGAGAAGGCTGGAGACAGCCACTCACCTGAGAGACTCAAAACTGGAGACAGCCACTGACCTGAGAGACTCCACCACAGCTCTCCAGCCCCTGCCAAAGGAGCTGTCTTTTCCCAGGGGACTTATTTATACCCAGGTGCTCTCCATCTCACCTGGATCTGAACACCTGCTGCAAATCAGCATCAGTGGGGGGGAACTTAACCCTTTCCTGACCCTACACTTCTGTAGAGACCATAAGAGCAGTTGTCTTGCTTCAAACAGTACACCAAGTCAACCCCAGGCAGTGTCAGGAAGGTTGGGTTGTTACCATGAATATGAAACACTGGGATAAGCAGCTGTCCAGAAGCCAGAGCACACCCCATCTCCCAGTCTTGACACTGTGTGAGCACTGGTTTGTTAGGCAGAGGTGGGCAGGGAGGTCTCTGCCATTGCAAGGGCTGTGACTTGCTCCTGTGCCTCCAACAAGCTCCTGCCTTCCACTGCATCCCCTTCCCCTTGGGAAGATCATGGTCAGCAGTAACTAAAGGTTACTGGAAGCCCTTCTTTTAAAAAGTCCCTAACCAAAGGTGGTGATGTAGGTGTTGTAAGTGCCAAGAGCTGAACTGGAGCAATAAAGTACCAGAAAACCAGTAAAATCTAGGAGCTTTAGGACAGGTGAGCTGTGTGCCAACATACAGGGACAGACATGCCATAGAATCCCAAGCCCACAAGCACCTGAGATCTTCCTGGGGCTGAGCAAAGGTGAGTTGCTCTTGCAGCAGGCATGACCCACTGGATTATCCCACTCATTCAGCCTGCCTGTGTCATCCCAAGAAGCTCACAGCCTAGAAAATGCTGCCCTTTCACCTACTGTGTGGTGCTGTCCATCCCCAGCCATCTAACTGTGTCCTCCTGTCCTTTCCCAGAGCTCCAAGGAGGATGCTGACCTTGCCCACTCCACCTTCCTCCTCACCTCCAGCAGCATTGTACAGGGTGGCACTGAGGGGGACGGCGCTGCCCCGGACATGTCCCCTCAGACCTGGGAGGGCAAGATCTGAAGACATAAGACCAAGAGGCAGCAGCTACTGAAACCAGCTCTGCCTTGAGGACCAGAGCAAGATACCAGCACTGTTTATTGTTACCACAATTTGCTATAGCTTGACCTTTTTCTGCTTCAATTCAGCTTTGAGCGGTGATTTGGGAGGAATAGTTTGATGCCAAAGGGGGTGACTGGGTTAGAGGCACAGATCTGAGGGAGCAGGTTGGACTGGGAAATGACAGCAGCTTGAGTGACTTAGTCCATCAAGAGCCCCAGCCCCACCAGTGCCCTTCTCCAGCTTTTGACAGGCCAGAGTGTAAGTGAATTTCTAAAAACCTCATTTATCTTTCCAAGGCAGCTGGAAAACCCTGGAGAACGTCTTGAGCTTTTGCTTCCCCTCTGCTGCCTCATCCAGAGGGCAGGGCTTGCAGCCCAGGTCTGCTCTGAAGTGGTTTTGTGCACAAGCAATAAAGCAAACATTGTTTTCCCGCAGAGCAGGGGCACTCATGGTCCTTGGGAGGGCAAGAGAGAGCACCCTTTGGGTGCTGGAAGGGTGCATGGAGAGGGGGGTTTCTCCTGCTTCTCTGCAGCATTACAGCATTGCAAGCAGCAAGGGATGGTGGAAGAAACCCACAAGTGGTGGAGATAAACAGCAAAGGTTTTGAGTTCACTGCTGCTCTGTGCAATTGCAAAGTACAGACCAAATTTCCCAGAGCAGCTGAACCAACAATCTCCCCTTTCTGGCTTGGATTTGGAACAACTGAGCCCAGTCCACGTTCCTCTGCCACAGAACCACCCCCCTGAGGGTGGCCTTAAAAACCCACCCTTTGCTTAATAAACCTGACCCATGCATCACTCACATATTTTCCCTGGCTGACTTCATGTTTATCCAGGCAAAAAATGAGGATGACTGTAATTAAACGTTGTCTCTTGGTCTTATTTTCAAGAGTGGGTGACTAAACAGAGAAAGGCAATTTATTGCTGCATGGCTTTCCTGCATGTCACGCCTGTCTGTCAGGGAGATGAGGGTACAGAAAGCTGAATACCCTGCAGGTAAAACAATGTAGGAAGCAACAGTGATGAAGTTGTGACAAAGCAGAGGAGTAATATTCCCTGAACACCAGGATTGGGGTGGTCTGGTGCCTGCCTGGCAAAGAGAGGGGATGCAGAGGTGCACCAGATTCCCCAGCCTGTATCGGTTACCTGCAGCTCAGATCACAAGCCATAAAATACAAAGAAGCCTGAGGAGCATCACCTCAGCTAGACTCTGACCTGCTGCTACTACAGGAACACCAGAAATACAATGTCTCAGTAAAATATCGGCTACATTTTAAATGAAAGCAGTAGGGTAGCAGAGGAAGGTGCCAAGCAGTGGCTGTTTGCATTAGCCAGCAGACACCGAGTTTCCACTGAGGGTAAATCCCAAATTATTCCTGATTTATGGACCTCACCACACAAAGCCCTGGGATGCTCTCTGCTCAGTGTAAAGGCAGCAGCTCCAGTGGGATTTATTTCCCCTCCCCTTCCTGCTTTTGTGTTTTCAGAGCTGCTCTCCCAGCCTCCTTGCAGCCGGACAGCGAGGCTGGGACCTCCCGTGGCAGGTTGTAGCTCCTCCACCCCATCTCCTGGCTGCATCCCCTCGGCAGCACGCTGGGCAGAGGCTGGGACAGCGAGAAAGGGGCGGAGGGGTCAGGACAGGTCTGCGCCCGTCCGGACTTGCTGGAAGCGAATGAGTGGTTCTGGTGCAATCGGAAAGGCGTGAGCTTGGAAAGTGTCCCCGGGCTGAGCAGCAATAAAGCTGCGGGAGAACGCTACGGTTTGGAAACGTCTGAGGAGAGGAAAAACCCCTTTTGCTCTCCCTTTTGCAAATCCTCTTCCTCTTCAGCCTGCCCGCTGGCATCCTTTTCTCGGCTCTGCTCCTCCCGTGGGGAGCAGGGAGAATGAGCTGAACCTCCTGGAGAGGTGCAGGGGCTGAGGAACGTGGGTGGGCTGAGTACCCTGCCAGCTGCCATCCTGTGCCATGGGTGGGAAAGTGGAAACTTGTTTGACATGGAAGCAACAAAACACACACGGTTGGAGGCATGCAACCCTCCACCCAGCATACAAAAATCCATCAGCTCTGATAAATAATGATTGTGACAGTGGTAGCTGAGGGGGTAGAATAAAACCCACACTTCTCACTCAGGCTGGCATCCAGAGCCTGATACAATGCATGGAAAGGTCCACAGGGACCTCACCAAGCAGCCCCATCTGCACCAGCTTTTGCCCAACATGCCAACTGATTTCTTTTGGTCCGTGATGAGCTGAGGCGTCTCATTGCATCACTGCTTCATTCCCAATAGTTTAACAGAAAATGGTGGTTATGTGCAAGATGCTTCTCATTCTTAAATGGTTGATTTCAAGGGGGATGGCATTGAAAGGTCAACTTTCATGGCCACTGACTGAGCATGGGGGAACGTATGCACCCTTCATGCCCTGGCACCAGGACAAATGAAAGCCACGCTGCAAAAAAAATCATGAGAAAGCAAATTAAAAGAATCAAAGCTCCCAGACGCTTTCCTTTGACATAAACAATGGTTTGGGGAAGGATAGTGAACAATGCCAGAGATCTTCCCTTCAACAGTGAGTCACCAAATCCTGCTCAGTGAAGCATTCACACTACAGGCTGGTGAGTTTACCCAGCCAGGTCACCAACCCTTCCCTTTTGGGAAGGGACAAGGAGTCCCCTCTTCCTCTGCAGCTCTTCATTCTATGTAATTAATTGTAATTAAGCACAATAAAAAGGTCTTGGGGACAAGCTGGGGTGATTTAGGATCACTCAGGTCTCAGTGTGGCCACCCTGGAATGCCAGGAATGATGCATCACCTCCGGAATGGTTGTGGTACCAGGAGTGACAGTGTCTGCTCTCAAAGGATACCACGGATGATTAAAAATGTTTTGCCAACAAATATATAATTCTTCAGAATTTTGACAGACAGACTCAGCACAGTTTCATGTGGGGTTTATTTATAGTAAATGCAACAGCTTTTGACAAAACTTAATACTGTCAGTAAATTACACAATACGCAGCAGAACCTCTTTCCATTCATCAACCACATATCTTACATAGAAATTTTCTTTACTGATAAGGCAGAAAATATCAGCTCAAAAGGAAACACAGACTTTTTAAGGCTTGACATACCTGCTAGGACCTGCTAGGAAGCATTTCACACACCATGCACCTCATTTCAGCCAGCAATCCATGGCAGCACTCGTGTGAGACTGAGCCCAGACTCATGAGCCCTGCTCTGCAGCATTAATTACAGCAGAGCTGCACCAGTGGGCACTCAGCACTCATGAATATACATTTCCCTACACTAAAAAAATCATAATTTAAACAATACTTTAATTAAACAATCACAGTTTATGGCCGTTAGTCAGAAAAACCCTTTTGATTTTCCCTTGGAGAGCACCCTGGGGTAAAAGTCAGCCGAGTGAGTGCTGATTGAATCAAACCCAATATTGCCAACTTAATGCCAGACCTGCCTATGCACCGGGGCAGAGAAACACTCGAAGTTTGCCTGAACACAGCTGCAAGCCATGAGAAACTGCCCTGATACAGTCTGTTGTTGTCCCCTTCACCACAGGTACCTGCAAAGTCCCAGCAACTTCACCAGGCCTGGCCATTGGTGGGTCATTAACAGCTCCTGCTCTCTAATGAGATTTCTCCAGCCAGTCTAAGAGGATGTCCAGCTCCCCCAGGGATTTAATTGCTGCCGAGGTGACATTCAGCTGAAATGGCACAAAGGAACAAGTTTGGGAGCAAAGATAGTGGGTAGAACCCCTTGCAAAGAGAATCAGAATATCACTGTTAATTACTAGACTTAATCATCAACTTACCCCCTTGTAGTTCACAAGTATTTGGTTCATTTTTTCAGTGGATTCATCTCCACAGATGCATGGATTTTGCTCATGCTAGAAAAAGAAAAAAAGATAGAATGTATTAGTTCGAGGGATTTGTTTTTACAAACAAGAGATCACTTGCCAGTTATTCTGGAAATTATTGTATAGATTGAAACCTTGTTAAGTTGTGGAAAAGGCTCCTTAAATCAGACCTTGAAGGTCTTTAACTCAAACTTCAGCTAAGAACAGTTAATTTCTGCAGACAGAGAGGCAGGATAAATATTGTCCTTGCACTCTCTGGTCTTCTTTGCATTCTTGTTACAACTGTGTGTTTATAAATAAAGCTTTTGCAACTTTCTAAAAGATTTATTTGTTTTATTTATTTATTTATATACCAAACACTAACAGATGAAACTAATCTGTAGCAAGACCCCAGACTTACACACTGCCAGAGCTTCCTCCTCACGCTGAGAAAGGAGTTGGCGATGCTGCTGATTTTTCTGTTCACATAGGAATCCTCAGTCTTGCAGTGCTTGAAAACTTTGTCCACGTAGAAGTTGAAGAGGTGATTGGTGATGCAGCACCTATCTGAAGACTTAAAGAATAAAAGGGTCTTTCCCAAGTGCTTTGAACCTATAGTCACCCAGCCTTTCTGGCTACCAGTAGAACCAATTCATTTCCAACCAGAGTGGCTGAGTATAGTGGGATATTTTGGCTCTTGTGAAGCTATTTTGGTGATGCTTGTAAATTGATAAAATATATAGACAATTATTTTAGGCTGATTTTCCAAGAGCCAGTCTCATTGATTCAAGGAACTAAATAGCTGATTTAGTAGCCAGGTATTGGAGGCTGAGACCTGAAACAGTAGGCCATGCCTAGTGCGTTTGAGTGCAAGAGAGCTGAAAAATACTTATTTACAATCTATTTGCCCTGCTTTTGTGTTCTCTTACAGCTTCCCCCCCAAATCCTGGTCCGCCACCCAAGGTGGTGGGGGAGCTGCAGCTAAAGCTCCTGTAACTGAAGCATCACATGCAACAACAACATTAAAATGCATCTGCCCATCATTTCTGGAAAGTCAGCCAGGGTGACAGTCCTGTGCAGGACACCCACCTCTTCTCACATACCTCATCCCCCTGTGCTCCCTGACCTGTGCTGCCTGCCAGCCTCTGTGTTTCACAGGAACTTACAAGTCATGGGGCTGAACAGCTTCCCAGGTAACCTGAGCTGCTTCCCCTCATCAGGGGTGTTTGGGCTGCTTGGTTACAATTATCCAGAGAAGAACTGCTAGGGACACCTACCTTAACCTTGTGCAGGGAATGAGGGTAAGACAAGATGCTGAGGGTCCTGATGGGGTCTCTGGCTTGCTGCTCGGGAGAAGATAAAGACAGAGGTGGTGGAGAAGTTAGAGATGGAGACAGACATTCCTGGCTCCAAAGGGGTTTCAGGAGCTCTCCCAGCTCCACAGGAACCCAGAGCAATACTTACAATGTTGGCTTTAATTGCATTGAAACCAGACCTGATCTCAGCCACACTGATGGAAACCCTGCACGGTCCCAAGTGGAAGATTTTGTTCCCAGCTGCTGGCATCCCATTCAAGCACCACAACAGGGAGAAGAGGCAGAGGAACAAGAGGGATCCCTTCATTCTGCTGCAGGGTGCGAGCACAGCCAGCTGCCTGGGAGACCTGCTGTTGATATTAATGAAAATAGATGTATTTTATACAGCACATGTACGTGTATATTAAAAAACTCACTCTGATAAGTATCTCTTACCCATTTCTTTTTTCATTCCCCGTGTGCAAGAGCAATAATCAATTAAAAGCAAGATTCCAAAAGAAATAACAAAGAAAAAATAAAAAGAATACCAGTAAAAAATTTCATGGAAATAGACCAAGTTCTTCTGAAAAAAATTTAATCAGAAAGACAAATAGATAAATTCAATTTTTCGAAGTCTACTGACTCAGAAGCAACAGGAGGTAACTGTGGCTGAAAGCAGCAGCCTCCAAAGTCTGATCACAAAAGGAAATGCTCCTTCAGCAATAGTACTTCAAATGCAAGGGCTGTTAGTACTGAAAATTAAGGTTATTAATGAAGGAAAAAAAAGGTTTTCAGAGACATATTATAGGAATATAAAGAAACGTGCAGGAACAAATAGAGCAGAAGGATAAAATCAGAGAGTTACCTTGCTCTTTGATGTGAGTTCACCTGTCTCGCTGACATCTGACCTGAAGAGCTCCGAACAACAGGTTTTTATCCAGGTACTGGGAGGAAATAACTCTTGCATTAACTTTTGGGATTTTTCTTGCTTTTCCCAGCATGTATTTCCCTTTGTAATTTACTGAATTAATGAGCTACTGAAAGGGACCAGCTCTCTCACCCACAGGTGTTTCCCTCACCTACGGAGGCGGGAAATCTTGGCATCACTGCATCATTTTTCATTCGAGAAGAAGGACACCAGTAAAAGGAGGGATCATCCTGGGGGTTACATCCCCAAAATGCCAAGCTCAGGGCTTACCCTCAGGACAGAGCTTTGCTGCCAAGCCTCTCCTGGAAAGGGGCCATTCCTAGTTCATCACAGAGGCTCTGGGATGTGCTGAGTGGCATCACCCCCCCCCAGGATGCCAGTGGTCCAAACACCCCAGGGCTTCCGGCAAGGTGCACTAGTAAAAGTAGAGTGACTCAGAATGTTGGCAAGACCTTTGTCCATCATTGTCCTGGCACATGGGGCCTTCCCTGGCTGGATGTAGGGAACTCTGCTCTCAGGCTTGCTCCTCAGATGAGTGGACACTTACCTCCATCACCAGATCCCTGGTGTTTGGAGACCAGAGATGCCCAGGTATGACAGGACAGGGCTTTGGATGAGACAGTTCCCACCACGGTGCCAAAAGCAGCCACTTGGTTTTGAGGAGCACGGGTGAGTTAGGTGATCATTACACACCATCCAAAGGTATGACCCTGCAGAAGGACAGAAATTTCACTCAAACGTTTAAAAGCCACCAGTCCAGTAGCAGCAGCAAAGTTTTACCTGCCAGTAAGATTTTGACTGCAAAGTCCATGATTACCCTGCTGCAAGCAATAGCTGCTGAGTACAACTGATGCCACCAAGGTCCTTGAGTAGACCAGGAACATTCTCATAGCAAAGTTCCAGATCCAGACTATGCCCAGGGAGCAGGGTTTGCCAGCTGGGACATGCTGTCATGCACATGTGGCAGTACTGGTGCAAAACCCAGGTTGGATCACCATTTGAGGCTAGTTTGATTGCTCCTGTCACCCCTCTGGAAAGAAACGAGTTCTGCCTGCAAACAAAAATGAGTTGTTAAAAAAATTCCTTGGATGACTCTTACCCAGGAGGAAAGGCCAGATGGACAAAGAGGGCATGGAAGTGGCAAAGCCACCCCTCTAATCCCACAGCCAACCTCCAGAGCAGCAGCCTGAGCATGTGCCCATTGCAATGCAGGTACCTCTTGTGTGCCACTGCCTGTCAGCCAGGGCTGTTCCATACAGTTTGGCTGCCTAATTTATTGACAGCCAAGCTCATTCTGGAGCATATATCCATCATCAGGGACAGACTAGATTTTATGCCCAGGCTAGTCACTGTGTTGCATATAGTATTGCTGAAACTACCCCAAACACACCAACCATGACTCCCTCATCCTGGCGCCTTCACCCTGTAAACAAGCCAAAAGACAGGTCCAAATCTGCAGCAGGTTTCATTTGCCCTTGCTGGGGTGTTGGAGGGGGATCCTCAGCAGATCAAGGCTGGTCTTCTCTGCCTTCTTCCCCCAGTTCCCAGCTGCTGCCTGTCATTGCAGCAAAAGTTTTGCTTGGAGCAGAGGAAGTAGCACCAGCAGCTTTCCCAGGCAGCCTGGTGCACACCCAGCCTTGGTGAGGAAAGGAGGGAAGAGTTGATGAGTTCTTACTTAATTATGTAAATTGCAGATTAGTAGAAGGGATTTATTTTCTTTTATTTATTTTTTTTTTATCATTGTTTATTTATTTTTTTTTCCTTTTGCTGCCTGAACTGACACCCAAGACAGGTCAGCCAAATACCAGCAGGTAAGAAACAGTCATAGGCTCAAAAACTGAAGGAAAGATGTTTGGAGTGATACAGAAACAGGAGTGAAATATGTTACCAGGGTCCAGGGGCTTGCTCCATTCCAGACCTCTGCACAGTCCTGGGCAGGTGTCCCTTGGCTTTTCCATCCTGTCACTGACCGTTGACAAGCTGAGGGCGAGGAGGAGAATGAACAGGTCAGAGAGGGGACACAACCCAGATAGTTGCTCATTTTTTGTTGTTAACTGTGTGCAGTGATGGAGATGGATTGCCCCACATGCTGGACCCAAGGAGGACCGAAACTCTAACTCTTCAAGGCAGATGAGGTGGCATCAGCTGGGATTTCAGTGTGGATTGGACCAACTCCTGATGGTAGCAAATCTCCCAGGCTTGGCTTTCCCCTGGCATCCTGCCTGAGGATCTCAGCTACCTGCCAGCTACAGCAGTGTGAAAATACCCTCACCAAAACAGCAAAGCCATTCCCCTTAACTCTGGGAAGGAAGAGGAAAAGGAGAAACAGGGATTTCTGAAACAAATCAGCATGACAATGCAGATGAGCTCAAGGTGAAATGGGAACTGATTCCCCCAGGCACTCTCAGAATAATTAAGCCTTTCACACAGGGCAGTGCTGGGGATTGTGCTGGGAGCCGGGAAGCGGTTCTCTCTCCGGGAACCATTCCAGGCAACTCCCAGCTAACGGAGGAGGGCTCCTCCCTTGGGATTTTATGGTAGGCACGTTGTGCAAGGCCACACTAAGAGTGGTTATGACCCATATAACAAGTAAAGGCAGCATAGAGGGTTATAAACCAGCTGCCACCTTGCTTGGGAATGGAAAACTAAGCCCCATGTATTGCTTGGGAATGGGAAATCATTTGTACAATGACTTCATGTTCATCCAGACAAAAAATGAGGGTGGCTGTAAATAAATGTTGTCTCTTGGTCTTATTTTCAAGAGTGGGTGACTAAACAGAGAAAGGCAATTTATTGCTGCATGGCTTTCCTGCATGTCACAACTGTCTGTCAGGGAGATGCTTTGGACAAAGTTGGTGCTGATGCTGCACATCTCCCACCTGCAGCAACACAACTCCAAAAGGCACAAAAAGGGGTCAGCCAAAGGGAACATCCCAGGTGCAGCTGGGAAAACAACCCTCGGAGCAGCCTCTTGGACCACTCCAGCTCTTGGCAGCTAACAGCACTGCCAGGACAGATGCTCAGCCTCACCCTGCCAAGCAGGCGGCTGCGTCCTCATCAGCACCACCACCCTGCAGAGCTGGCAGCTCTGCTGTGGAAACGGAAACATCACAGCAGCAGAAAGCACCAGGCTGCTGCAGACA
Organism: Ceyx cyanopectus; assembly: GCA_013401355.1. Taxonomy (NCBI): domain Eukaryota; kingdom Metazoa; phylum Chordata; class Aves; order Coraciiformes; family Alcedinidae; genus Ceyx; species Ceyx cyanopectus. The sequence goes on from VYZU01067148.1 coordinate 35,530, forward strand.
AATGGCTTGTTGAAATGACTAACGGAGCAGACATTCCTGGAGAGCCCGGGAGCATTACAGGAGACCAGACACCTACTCACCCACGGTCGCTTACGTCGAGGAAACTCAACGACATCTCCTGGACCTGGTGCAAACATCAGGGTGGGATGAGCCATGCCCTGTGCACTCCACTTACTGGGAATTACTGCTTGGTGTCACTGCTGACCCAGCTTGGCTCACTTCAAATACCCAGAAGTTTTTATTTTACCCTAAAAAAAAATAAAAATCATTTAAAAGTAAATAACATCAATCAAGGGCTTTGATCTGAAGGAGCCACACTGTCAAGAACTGACCACAGGCACAACATTAACACTAGATTTCCAGTAAAGCATTTCACAGTGATAAGATATCAGTTTCAATAGTACTTTTCAATATAGTTTCATGATATAAGAAGATCTGATAATACTTTACAGGCCATTCTTGGTTTGCCATTCATTGTCATTAGTCATATTTCACAGTAGCTTTAAGTGAACCAGCAGTTCAGGTATAAAGCTGATAATGGTTTGTACACACATCCCCACAACTGGACAAGTGAATGACACGTTCCTCCAGTCATTTTCACAGTAGAAATATACAGGCTTAATAACAAAATCCAGCAACAATATCTGAACCCATTCCTGACATCCTGCAGAAAAAGAACTGCAAAAAAACCCAACTCAGACACCTGAAACAAAAATGCTTCAGGATTCTACAACTCAGCTGGTAATGCTGTCACTCACCAAACCCCCTGCAAAAGGAATGTAATTCTGTTTCCACAGGCTAAAGAAAATGCTTCCACTTGTTTTTATGCACTAGAGTAACTTCTTACATGCTTGCAGCAGTGTAAATTGTCAGACAGCCCACCCCTAATCCTAGCTGGGCACTAACAGATGGCAGCAGTGGTGCTACACTGCAGCTCTGAGCAGTGCTCAGTGCCTTACAGATCAGAGCTCTCATTGCCAAGTAATTCCTTGGCCCTTCAGCCCATTTCCCATCTCCTTAGAACAAGTGCTAATCTGGCATGCTCCTCTTGAACCCCAGGGAGTGACACCAGCACCCAGATGGGTGTCACCCACCCCCTCATCACTCTTTCCATTAACTTCTGCACTGACGTGCTTTGCTCTTCGTGATGGAAATGGCTCCGTGGGTGCCAGCACCAGCTTCTGAAAAACTTATTTGCTCTTCTCCCTCTTAATTAGCAGAGTTCATGAGGGACAGAAAGCAGGACTTGGCTAAGGAGCAGGCTTGCCACTCTCTCAGCCCCAGCTCTTCAATGCTGCTGACAAAAGTAAAAGGAGAGAAAAAAAAAAATTGTTTTTCTCGGTAAACTCGACAAATGAGTCAGAAAAGGCTCTGCAGGGAGAGATCAGCTAAGAGGTGTGGTACATTTTGTGCCCTCTTCTCGGTCACGTTTCTAACCCTAACCACTTGAATAATTCTGAAAATCAAACACCAAGTACTGACTTTTAGGGAGCAACAGGCTAAGAACAGCTCAGCTTAAGGAAATGCAACTTTTACTCAGCCAAGCTCAAGAGGTGTCCAAAGCCAAGAGAGTCAAACTTCAGGTTGCTTTCCAGGCTCTCTCCCCACAGTACATGGGGCTCTCAGCAGCTCCAGGACCTCCTCTGACAGGCAGAGCAACTCTGAGGGTGCTGAAGGACTTTGGAGAGCCTGGGAGAGTGTCTTCCACAATGAGAGGATGTCTGAATCACCCTGATTTCGAGCACCACCCGTGACTATCCCCCTGGGGCTTTATCTGCTGTTTCCACTACCTACAGGGTGTCCCTAGGTGTACATCTCATCAGAAAGGGGACAGAGCTGCCTCCCTCAGAAAGGATCACCCCATTGCTGTGGATGAATCCGGACTCGCCCCATCCTCACTGGATAGCCATGGCTCTGTGGATACCCATGGCTCATATCACAGTCAGCTCTGGGACATGCAGGACTGCATGTCACACAAAATGATGCTGCCTCAGCCACCTCCTTCACAGAGCAGATGTGATGCTCATCTGCATGACTCACCAAGGGCAGTGCTGCCACCGAGCCAGGATTTCACCCAAAGAAGGTAAAATACAAAAAGAAAAGGGAAAAAAAAAAAAAAAAAAAGGGAAAAAAAAAAAAAAAAAAAGGGAGGGTTTGTTGTTTTTTTTAAAAAATTCTCCCCATTTAAGATTTACCTTTGTGTAAGGGGAAAAGCGTGGTGGATAATTTCATACACCAACGTCCCTGTTCTGCAGAAAAACCATCAATTTAGTCACCAAGGTGGGGGGCGTTGAAGGTTAGATACTTGCTTCCCCTGTTACGACAAAACGTGAACTCCTGTTTGGGTTATCACAAATGGCATCTTCCCCAAAGGGAAATGCATGTTTAAGATCTTTACAGTTTAATAACACAGCTGAAGAGCAGCCTCTGCCAGCTTTGGGACACCTGTCCAGCATTTGGCTTTCAGCAGCCACCCCAGTGCCCAGGTGAATCCACCCAGACCACTCTGCACTCAACATCAGGCAGAGCTGGGAGCGATGCTACAGAACAGCCCAGCAGAGTTCATTGCAGTCCTGCTAAATTCAGGAACCCACTGGAGAATCAAATTATTGTTGGGAAACCTCCACCCCCAAAGTGCTTTGGAATTATCCACAAGTTTTAGCAGCCCATTGCTCGGGAACACGTCACTCTCTTGTGATGACATCAGTGAGATGTCCCAGGCAGAGCCAATTTCCAATTTTTTGGTTTTTTTTTTCCCTCACTGTGTTAAGCCAATTGGCTAAGTCAGTAAAAAAATGAAGTATCCTTGCCTGGAAAGCATTGTCCTGCCCTTGAAGATGAACAGAGGTGTCCACAAGAGAATGATGTAAAGCCCAACGCTCACGCTGAGATTTACACCCAAACGTGCCTATAATTCAAAGACTCAAAACTGCCAATGAGATTAAACACAGGCTTAAAGAAAGAAACTTTCTCAGTTTCCAGGAGGTTTCAGAAGTTTAGGGGTTTTTTTTTTGATGTGGGCAGCTGACATATTAGCAATTGGGCTTCTCTAAACAAGTGCAATACCAATATATAGAAAATACTGAAGTACAGTCAAGGCTTGGAGCTGCTGGGAGGACCAATATTTCAAAGAGAAATGAAACTTTCTTGAAAGGTCTTTCTGAAGGGGAGAGCTGTGATCAGCGAGTTTGAAAAAAGCTCTAAGCAAACTTCCACTTTCAGAAACCCACAAGAAGCCCCCCATGCACAGGATTTAACTTGTTTACTATGCTTGCTTCTAATTTTAGTTTGTTTTATTATTTTGGGGTTTTTTTCCCCTCTCTTGCAATTAGCATTCCCATCATAATTTGCATTACCAGGCACTGTGATGCTTCCTTTGTTCCTGCAGCCCTGGGATGCTCCTGTGGACACTGGGTTATGCTGGTGATAGAGCAAGTTTTCACCTTGGAAAGGGACCAATCTGAAAGAGATGCGAGACAGAGAACCGAACAAGAGATACAATTAGCCAAAGTGGAAGAAAATAAACCATTCCAAGGATAGGGATTCCCCACAGTGAGCCTGGGGATCCCCAGCTGAAGCCCATGGATGCCCTCACGACTCACAGAAGAGTTTGTGCAGGAAGTTCCCAGGGTGCTGTTCCCACCAGAGGGCTCTTCTTTGGAAAAGGCTTATTCATGTTTGGAAAACCAAAGCTGAAGTTCCTTACTTCACGTTCAGATGGAACCTCCTGGGTTCCAGTTGGTGCCTGTTGCCCTTGTCCTGTTGCTGGGCACCAACCACAAGAGTCTGCCCCATCCTCTTGCCCCCCAGGGCCCTTTATCTCTTACTCATCATTGCTCATCTCCCCTCTCAGGCTGCTCTGCTCCAGCTGAACAGCCCCAGGGCTCTCAGCCTTTTTTCCAGAGATGCTCCAGACAAGAACAACTGAAAACTGATGTGAGAGGGCATTAATTTTAGGAAACTTGGCTTGCCCTGGGATTTGGGCAAGTGCTGGACCAGACATCCCACCCAGCAGCTGGATGCATGCGTGAGGGTGAAATGTGCTGATGGTGCAAGGCAATAAATGATGCCTAATAGAGGAGAAACTGACTGCTCACAGCTAGCAGCTCCATTTTTGAGTTTTCTGGGGAGAAAATGAATCACTCCAGTTGCCAGAGCTGTCATAGATTTAGCTTTCACCAAAACTGAAACTTAACGTTTCAGTAAATTAGCTGTGGATTCAGTACCAAATCCGGCTCTTACCAGGGCTTTCAGTTTTGGCAGGGTTAATATTGCCTTGGTACAAATTAACTCAGGGCTTGAATCAGTCTCAATTTCACAACTGTGAGGGGCCAGAGCTGGTTGTGTGGTGCTGGTGCTTGAAGAGGCTTTTTTGATGTTTCCCCCAACTCCTGTTTGCACAATTCCTTTAATCCTGTCCCTCCCTGGACCTGCACAGCCCCTGGCTCCTGCGGAAGGGTGGGCTGATGAACGAGGCTACAGCTCATCTAATGAGGGGCAACAAGGATGACAGACAGTGCCACAAACAAACATCCTGGGGAGAAAAACCATCAGGGCACCCAAGGAGGGTTGAGGAGGTGAAAGCTGCCCTGTGAGGTGTAGCTGGGGGGTAAGAACACAATATTCCCTGGACTGATGAGGGTGTTTTCTCTGCAGGGTGGCTTGAGGTGGAAGGGAAAAGAGTTGCCTCCTGCTAAATTCCAGGTGCTCTCCAGGAGGCAGAGCCACACACCCTGCAGCAGAGCCCTGCATAGCACCACAGAGGTGTTTTCAGCCCTGGGATGAGCTGGAGCTGCCACACCAGGGCTCAGCCAGCCCTCCAGGACACAACCCTCAGTCACAAGGTTCATACCGAGACCTGCTCATCCCACCCTAAACCTTGCACTGCCCTTGGCAGCAGGAGATCCACCATCCACCCATTAGAAACTCCTTTTGCTTCTAGGTATAAAATTCTTGGGAAATCACAGTACCAGGAAATCATGCAAGGTTAATTTTTCCCTGAGGCTTACCCTGTTATCAGGCTTCATATGGCTCTGTCCCAGTCCTGGCACACACAGGGAGCACTGGCAGGCTCAGCCCTCTGCCAGCCAAAGCATCTCCGTGGAAAACTGGAGACTCAGTCGCTTGCAGCACGTTTCTCTACTGCACAAAGCAACTGGCAAAACCCCTTTCAGCTCTAAATACTAACCAGGAGTGCAACTTTTCCATTTGGCATTTTATTTTCAGCACACAGGCCACCAGCCTCTCCCAGAGAGTGGATGATGTACTGCCCATCTCTCCTTTCCCAAAAAGCAGGAGAAGCAAGCAGAGGAAGTTTGTTTCAGATCTTTCTTCTTCTTCTTCTTCTTCATTTATTTATTTTTAAACGGCATTTTCAGTGAGAGGGGTTTTCCACCATTCAGCTTCATCTTCAACTTCCCACTTCCAGCGTTCAAAAGCTACAAGGAGAGCAATAAGCAAAGAGGGACTTCAGTGCCTGATCCTGTTACCAGAATGAACCTTCCTCAGCTTTCCATGAGAAGATAAGTCCCAGGTGAGTTGCAGGAGAAGCTCTGTGAGAGCAGCACTGAGATGGAGAGGAGCAGAACCTGCAGCTCCAGTGGAGGGAAAGAGGTTGTTCCCCTGGGAGCAATGGGGTTGCTGTAATAGATTTTCCAATTGCTGAACCCCACGGCTGTCCTAAGGTCAGGTTTCCTTTGGGTCTCCTGAATGAAGACACCTCGCAGGAGAAGCAGCCAGTGGGTTGTAGCACCTGCTACATGGGAAAGAAAAAAGAGAAACCAGAGGGATCTGAACAGGCAGAGGTAGCAAGTTATAAACAAAATGTTTTAAAGCCTCTGATGACCATTTTTTAAACAAAATAATCTCTGCTTGTGTAGGTGAGGTCTAAGTTTATTCTTCCTCCTCCCAGCCACGACACAGCCGGACGAGCACCTTGTGCATTAGAGACCCCTCAGCTTAAAAATCAACAAATTCAACAGAAACCCAAACCAAACAATAAAAACAACCAATCAAACCATCCTTGGAGTCCTTCTTTTTCATTGCATTCTCTGAAAGGGCAGCAGCCTCTCTGATGATTATTCAGGGAGATCACAGCACGAAACTCATTCCCTTTGCCCCGGCATCCGAAACGTCAGATTTGAATCGCGCCACGCACGGCCATCGCTAGAGCTTTGCTGCTTGAGTAGCATCCCAGCCCCAAACCTGGGCTGCAGGAGTCTCGAGGGCTTTGGCATTATCACCCTGATGGTTTTGGGGTGGAAAGTGACCGCGGGCAGGTGGGAAATTCCCCGGCAGCACCGGGATGCTGCAGTGCCCTTCGGGGCACCAGCGATGACCCATCACGTGCCGGCGTTGCCGGCTGCAGCAGCACGTGCTTATCTGTGTGCTCTGGGGAATGGAAAGGAAAGCCCAGGATTTCTCAAACCATGATAAGGAGTTTCTGTCTTATGACCATTCAGACCTATAAATAGTTTGTATTTGTATTACGGGGTCAGAGTGTTGATGCTTCATGGTGACATTAGACAGTATTCTCCAGATCATCCACACATCCCAGCAAGAGCAAAACTAGAAGAAAGAGACTTGTCAAAACAGCACTTGTGAAATGACTTGGTCTGTGATTCTGACTTATTTGACATGAGACTGGCTCAAAAATTGCCTCTGTAGGATGCACAAGAAAAAAAGCCAAGAAAAAAAAAAAAAACTAAACACAGTGTAAGAGTTACATCTGAGTATGTTAAAATAGACCATACAGTCAGGGTTGGGTTTTTTTACATACTTTTACCTTCTTAACTTACCTGCAAATTGTCTAGTAAAGCCTCATTCATCCTTCTTGCTCACTCAAAGCATTTGATCCCCGCTCCCTTGACACCGGTGCTGAGATCTCTTCAGGTTCTATAAGGACAGGGTTGCAAGCATCAGAAAATCCCTGCCAAGAACTTATTTCAGAAGAAAAAAAAAAAAGAAACAAAAAATAAAAAAGAAAGAGAGATAGTAACACCTCCATTTGCAACTGCTCCTTTGCAGAGTGGGCAAAGGCAGCATCATTCTCTGGCCAGATGCCCTGATGCTGCACCGATGGGCTCACAGAGGAGCCAGTGACAGAGGGTGTCACAGCAGCACCAACCTTGCCCATGACTCCATAGACCCTTCACAGAGAGGCTTAAAACAGCAATGTACATGTAACATGATGGGGGAAAAAAAACCCCACAGCTTGCTTTTCTAGGTTGGCAGACAGCACCCTGAAATGCCAGGGCAGGCTATTAAATATGGATGTTATTCTCTGTCTGCCTCAGAGGCTGCAGCAGACTTCTAAATATTGGGAGTTTTCTGTATGCAATTAAAAACGTGAAAGTATATCGCAGTTAATCATCAAAGCACTGAATCTACAGATAGGAGGAAGCCTCCATTTCTTGATGTTTTTAAGTGACAGTTCCAATTCGATTTAGATTGAGTGGAAGTTCTGGACCTGCTAAGAGCTTCTTACATAAGGTTCTCTCTCTGTCAGACTAGAGGTCACATTAGAGGTCAGAATAACGTGTTCCATTCATGACTGGTCACCTATTTCTGGACACTTAGATGTTACAAGACAAACCAATGACATAGGTTAAATTTCCAGAGAGTAACTTGGGATTTACCTGTTGAGATGGGGATGAGTCACATCACAAATTCTGACAAGGGAAAGCAGGTTTCCAGAAGTTAAAAGTCTGATGTCATGCCTTGCCAGCAAAAAAGCACCAAAAATCTTGAAAAAAAAAAAAAAAAAGCCAAAAAAAAAAAAAGCTGTCCACTTTACACTTCACCCGTCAGGAACTGTTAGTCATCAGTGGTGGGGTTGCCAAGAGAGCAAATGCCATCATTGCCTCAAAGCCACTCTTACGGAAGGTGAATGAAAGGCTTCCCCCAGAGTGTCACCACCAGCAGATCTCCTGAACCTGAAGGGATGAGAAATGGGGAATTTCTGAAAAGGAAAGACAGACACATTGTTATGATACCCTGGGGATGCTCCAAGCTGTATCCAGCACAGATAACATAAGATACACTGTGTGTTCCTTTGTCCCAAAGCAATGACAGGGACCAAGGCAGCAAAAACGTGCCCACCTCAATGTTTGCCACCACAATGACAGCTACAGACACAGGCAGCCCCCTTAACAGGAGGTGCGAGATGTCGTCTTGCTCTGGGGATGGGAGCTCTGCAGACCATGAGACCAAGCCCTGCCTTTGCAGGATCAGCCAGTGTAGGATCCTCAGGACAAACCTTTCCACATGGTACACTGTGGAGGAAAAGTATTGACCTAAATGCCTCTGGTTTGCTGCAGAATAATCAGATGAGGCTGGTTGGAAGAGATATTCAAGATCATCAAGTTCAACCCTTCCTCCAGCAGTGCCAGAGCACCACTGACCCATGCCCCTCAGCACCACATCTCCACAGCTTAGAAACCCCTCCAGGGGTCACGGGGACTCCTAGGCCAGACCTGGACAACCCTGGAGGGGAAGAAAATGTTCCTCAGCTCCAACCTAAACCTCCCCTGGTGCAATCTGGAGATGTTTCCTCTTCTCCTACCACTTGTTCCTTGGGAGCAGAGCCCGACACCCCTGGCTTCAGCCTCCTGCCAGGAGCTGTCAGAGCCAGAAGGTCTCCCCTGAGCCTCCTTCTCTCCAGGCTCCACCAGCCCAGGTCTCTCAGCTGCTCCTCCCCACACTCCTGCTCCAGACCCTTCCCCAGCTCCATTGCCCTTCTCTGGCCACACTCCAGCCCCTCGATGTCCTTCTGGGAGCGAAGGGCCCAAAACTAACCCCGAGATTCAAGGTGCATACCCCCAGAGAACCATAATTCCTGCAGAGCATTTCTCAGGAACTCTTCACAGCTGGTGGGAGGTGGGGGCAAAACCATATGCCTGGCTTTTGAGTAACGCACTTTTCTTTCCTGAAACGACCTTCTTGGCAGTTTCCTAAAGGTTCAGAAAGACACCCACACACCCCCACCCCACACCCCCAGGACACTCTTTAGGAAAAGGTGTTTTATTCATTCACGCGACAGCGAGCGTACTGCAGAGTCAGGGCCTTTCCACGGCCACGAGCACGAGTGAGTCAGAGTGAAACTACACCGTCAAGATCTCTGACGAGGAGAAGGAAACCCAGGTAAACACAGCAGAGCAGGAGGCTGTGAGCAGGCCAGAGTTTCCTCTGTGGAACAGACACATCTGGCTTACGCTCGTACCAACAATAACAACAACAACAACAAAAAAAACAAAAAAAAAAAACCCAAGCAAAAGAATAAATCAAATCAAATCGCCAAAGCGGGTTCCAAAACAGGCGGGAGGGAATTGCACAAGAGTGAACTGCTCCTCACAGCCCGGTCGTCAAACTGAAATGACTTCATGGAGACCCACAGATTGCTCAAAGGAAGAGGAGTTTGGAAAGGAGAGCTCAGCCTCCTGTGCTGCTGCTGCTGCTGCTTCACCGGGTGCTGGTGACTGTTGGAGGAGGGTCTCAAGTGCCCAAAGAGCCTTTGCTTTGCAGCCCACAAAAATGCCAGCGCCCAAACTTACAGCTGAATCTGACGGTGACCCCTGCATCCTTCACCAAAGGGAGTGGGGATAAACTGGAGCATAGAAGGTTCCTCCTCAACACGAGGAACTTCTTTCCTGTGAGGGTGACAGAGCCTGGAACAGCCTGCCCAGAGAAGTTGTGGAGTCTCCTTCTCTGGAGACTTAAAACCTGCCTGGCTCTGTTCCTGTGACATGCCCTGGATAACCCTGTTTTTATCAGGGGGGTTGAACTTGATCTCCAGAGGTCCCTTCTAACCCCTACCATTCTATGCATGGGTTTAGCTCCAGGCTCTGGTCCAGGCTGCCCACAGACCCACTCTGGGGCACTGGCTCCTGACAGCATCTCACTCACTGGCCCTACCGCATCAGTTCTGAAACTTGGGCAGCCATCCAGGTCTTACCAGTGGAGCTTTATCAACCCAACACAGATCTGAGTGAATCTGAAAGAAGCAAAATATCTCCCAGTGTGGAAAGCAGAGGGGAAGCAGAGAAAGGTGGGATCCTACCAGTGGAAAGGGGTTGATTTGAGCACTAGTGGGTGTTGTCTGAGCCACCTGCTGTGCTCGCTCTTCTCCTTTCTCGTGGCTGCTGCTGGCAGGGCAGCAGAGAAACCACACGGCTGCATTAGAGCAGGGGAAAAAAAATGGGTCACCAAATACATGAGACGGGCTGTGATTCAGATAATCTAGCGTGCCTGCAGTGATTCACTGGGAGCAGGTTTCCTCATCTCCCCTAGAAGAGGCAACATCAATAACAAAAGGAAAACAAATCTGATCACAAAACTCCACTTTGTCTCTGCCTCAAACCCTTCAATTACTAACATTTCATTCCCTTTGCTCTTAGTCATACAAGCCAGACATGTACATCTTATTTATGTACATCAAACATTCCTTTCTTTTGCTCCTAAAAGGAAAATAATTTTTAAAAACTAGATAAACCTAATAAAATCTAAATAAATTGAAGAGATTTTCCCAAGGCAAAGCATTGGAGGCAGGCTGGAAAGAACATGGTATTTCAAATAACATGGAAGCTTTCAAAGAAAACCCTTTCAGAACAGCACAATTTATCTCCACTTTCTCTTTCTTGGATAACAGATTCCCAAGTTTTTCAGTGAAATCTTTATCACAAGGAAGCAGGGGTGTGTGCACCAATATATACAGAGAGCACGAAAGAAAGCGGAAGACAAGAGACGTCAGAAGAATTATCTTCAGCTCTGAAATGATAATTTTATCAGAGTTGGGACAAGAAGTCTCTGTGAACACAGTACATTCAGTTCATAGAGGCAGCACAGGGTTGCTTGGGTGGGCTTGTGCCCATTTCTAGGAAATGAAAGGCATCAGAAACACAGAAAAAATGAATATTCATTAACTGCTTCTACATTTTAACAGCCCACAGTAAAGTGAAAATAGGGGCTCCCGTGGCACAAACACTGGGAAGCAGCTGGACACCAGGCACCAGCCCACAGGGACTGAGCAGCAACGTGTCCCAGCCAGGCTGGGCTCTGCCACCGCATCCCAGCACATCACTGAACTGACCCCCTCATCAGCCAGGCACAGCACCCTCTGGAGTCTGGGAGCAGAGGCTTTGAGCTTGCTGAAGGCACTGAAAATTCACACCGACTTCAACAGACATGGGCAATAACCGAAGAAAACCAAACCAACAACAAAACCAAGCAATCAAAAAATAACATCAATTTTAAAAATACAACTGAAAATTAAGATGCTGCTGTGTGTTTGCAGGATAGCATTTGAATGCCCAAATAGGAGACAGAGTATCTGGTGCAAGTTCATCACAAGCAACGTTGCTGAATTACGCATCCTAAGCACAGGTTTGACATGAGGTTTAAAAATAGCGACGTTTGTTTTCCCCTAACAATAGAACATTCATCGAAATATAAAAAGTAACTGTGAGAATGCAGAATTAACCTTACACAGCACCTTTACTTCTTTGCCCTGTATCTGAAGCTTTCCTCTTCAGACACATTTAAATTTACAAGAAGCAAGCAACGAGAAAAAAAAAAGAAAAAAAAAAGAAAAAAAATGCAGAGTCTAAGCACAAAAGATTTGATGGGGTGTGAGGAGAGGAGGGGGGTCAAGAGAACAGGAAACCCAAGTTGACGGGAAACCCGAGTGACATTTGGTTTTAATGAATGACTTAAAACCCCAATATTGCTCGCCAGGAAATGGGGAGAGGAAACTGAGCCATGTTTTGAGAGTATAAATGAGGGGCTCCATCAAGGTGAAGGCTACAGATCGGGTTATTAACCCTCTGGTGAAATTCACCAACCATCACTCGAGACCTGGACCAAGAGGTGAGCAACCCCTCTGCCCAGCATGCCAAGCCACCCAGCCCTGCTCCTGCTGCTCCTGGCTGCCAGCGCCCTGCCCGCCGGGGGCTCGCCCACCGACCTCGACTGCCTCCACTTCTCTGAGCTCCTGCCTGCAAAGCTCAAAGAGATGAGGAGCAAGTTTGGGGAAATTAAGGACTATTTTGTAAGTATATGGTCTCTCCTCCTTCTGCTTTTTTTGCAAGGTTCAGTGATTTGGAGGAGCGGGATCGAAAGTTTCCTCCTGGCAGAAATGGTTTGGTGGCAGGGGGTGAGCAAGAGAAGTTCAGTTTCACTGCTCTCTGAGGCACCGTGCAAAGGTTTTTTTCTTCCTTGGTTGAGTTTAGTTAGAGATTTCATAATGAATCTTTATGAATCTTTCTAGCCCGACTTCCCCCTGAATGCTGCACACCAAATTATTCACTGAAAGAATAGGAAGGAAACAGTCACTTCTCCAGGGCAACTGGGTGCAGCCTTGCTGGAGTCAATGCCAGATGAAAAGGGAAATCTTTTGCTACAGACTTTTTCTTTGAAAGAACCACAAAAGCCTGAACCTGTTTATTTTATGACTGGAGAAATGCTGCAGCAACCTGCCCTTGCTGTGGTGCCTGTGAATGGTCACTGCTTTGCACGGTACCTAAAGGAAGCCTGGGGGCTGCTGAAAAAGCAGCACAAGACTCCGAGCACCTGTCATCACATCAGTGGTTGGTCACAACTCTGCTATTATTGTCAGCGTGTTTTAGCGATAAATCAAGATAATTCTCCAGATTAAATCTCATGTTAACGTCACAGCTTGTAGGTATTAACAAATGAATGCAGCCAAGATGTAAAAGATTTAAAGCTTGCTGCAAATTGCTCAGTTAATTTGGGGAAAGTCTATTTTTAACCTCTCGGGAAAGATTTTCAGTACCTTGGTGGCACAAGGTGATGTTTTGGGTGCCCAGTCCACTGCAGGTCTCTGGCCTTCCAGAGCTGATGCTGCTGCAGCACCAGCAGCATGAGAACAAACACACTCACCAGATTTCCCTTGACTGGAGACATAGAGAGATAACAAAACCAAGGAGGAGGTGAAACCCTCCTGCTCTCGGTGAGCCTAGGGGCAGGCAGCCTGGGGTGGGTGTCTCAATTCCAGCAGCTGCCAGACCCGTTCAGCTCTCTGTGGGGTTTGCTTTGGTGCTCTTACAAAACCCACTGCCCAGCTGGGTGTACAGAACTGGCAGCCATGGGAGGAGTTTCATGGGAACGAAATCGTGGGTACTGAAGCTTGTGGCTGCACTATTTCACTGTCTTGACCTAAGAGTAGTTGCATCACAAGACTACGGACCAAACAAGTGGGGACTCCCAGATCGGGTGTTAGGGTGCTGGCTGCTCTTTGTTTCACAAACACCAAGATCACAACGATCATTTGGGGAGGCAAAAAGGGAAAAAACAGTGACTGGCTAAGCAAAGCTCACGATTCCCTTGCATCTTTCTACAGCAATCAAAAGATGATGAACTGAGCGTCCAGCTGCTCAGCACCGAACTGCTGGAGGAATTTAAGGTAAGAATCCCAACTCTCACCTAAGCCCCTTACCCTCCTTCATCCTTCGGCCAGCACAAGAAGGGAAGCGGGCTGGAAACGGTGGCAATTCCTCGGGTCACCCAGGGACAGTTGTGCAGGCGGGAGGTAACCTGTGCGGGTGGCTGTGGCGGGGCTGGCTCGTGGCTCCCCCCCGACGGCAGCCGCAGGGAGCGGGGCTGACGCGCTGCCGGGGAGCGCTCTGACCGCTGCTTGGATGTACACAAACACCCACGCACAGGACTGCTGGGAGGCTGGTCCCAACACCTCCTGTCGCCCCAGGGGACCTTCGGCTGCCAGGCGGTGTCGGAGATGATAAGGTTTTACATGGAGGAGGTTCTGCCCAGCGCCATGAAGACCAGCGCGAACCACCAGAAGAGCATGGGAGACCTGGGCAACCTGCTGCTGAGCCTGAAGACAACCATGAGACGCTGTGTGAGTGGGGCTCAGCATCACGGGGAGGGAGGAGATCAGCAGCAGAGGGGG
>VYZU01067149.1:0-11901 GCA_013401355.1 Ceyx cyanopectus
AGGTACAAAATTTACACCACAAAAATTAAGATGCTGCTTAGTGAAAGTGAGAAGTCTACAGTGCAGAGGTATGCTTTTTTGATACAATGCATTATTAAACATCCAAAGGAATTTCTAGTGCATCTTTATAATAAAGAATCAATAGTCCAAGGAGGACAGAAAAATAGACTGGGATGAGGACCATCACACTTCAGGATCTGTGTCTGTCTCTCAAGTATTGGTGCAAGACCCATACCCTATCAGAAATATTCAACCTTTGCCTCCTTCAGCACTTCTTACATCTGCCACAAGCTATTTATCTAGATTAACTCCAAATAAACTCCCCTAACACAACTTCAATGCTAAAATCACCACGTTAGCCACGCAGGGAGTGAGGGACAGCACCAAAACCACCACCTTTTAAACAACATTTAAAAACCAAATCCTGAAGAGCAGCACCAGAATACAAAATGTACACTGCAACTTGGCATAAGTGACAGCACCAGACTTCCAGAGGTCAGTTAATAATTTAAGACAAATAGAAAAACCCTCACAAATTCACACTGAAGTGATTGGTTTGCTAATTGTGAAACAGCACCATTCTCAAAAGCACTGTTTCAACTGCCAAAAGATGTTTAATGCACCTTATTAAAAAAAAAATGAAAATAAACAGTGCCATTTCCAGGTCAGCCCTTTTCCCAGTAAGCACTGAAGGCTCCCAGTACAGCTCACCTTGCACCTAGAGACAGTTTCCAGTTTTAATCAAACTTTTGTGGTGGATAGTCTGTGACATAGCATGTGCACTCAAAAAAAACCCCAAACAAATCACTAAAAATATAAAATACAAAAAACTGTCAAGAATCTCCTGTCTCTTGAACTAAACAAATTGCATGAGGATGACAAGTATTTGGAAGTACCCTATATTTAGATGAGTGTCCCGAAGGCAAACATCACACTCTTTCTGTGATAAATACATTTAACAAGTTTACAGCTAACATATAATTTCTCAATACATATGCAATAAGGAAGGGAGAGTGGAGTCCTATTACATGAAAGCAGCAATCTGACATTGAAATTTATTCTAAATTACCTCTGTTCTTTAGTCTGGATAGTTTATTTCTGAACCCCTTTGAACAAATCCATTTGGAGATGATGAGGGGGAAGGACTGAATCTTCCTCTAAAACTGAAAACAGTAGCACCTCACCACTAGGCTATGCAATGACTGTCACATTGTATTTTTAAAACATTTCCATGACTTTCATTAGTGTCTTTGAATGGCCCTGTTCCTACAGGAACAAGGTACAGGAGGAAGGCATCCTCATTCACACAGCCTCCGATGCTGAGAAGCCAGGGAACATCCAATAATAGTCCCAGTGTAATCATTGTCACCTTGATCTCAAGGGTGCTTTGTACCGAGGTGTCCTTGCCAGATACCACTTGCATCATTTTTCTCAAGATGTCCACACTGCCACAATCTCCCTATCGATGAGCACTTGATGAATATTCATCTCTGATGTGCTTTCACGTTTCACAGATCAGCTAAGCCCGATAAAGTGCAGAAAATACAAAGTGCAAGCAACACCACTTCAAAGAGGCCACATCGAGGATAAAATTCCCGGTCACAGAAACTGATAAAGCTGGCACTAGAAAATTAAATGCTTTCTCCAATATAAGTAAGCTATTCTCAAGGAAAAAAATATAATTCTGTGGTGTGCCAAACGTTTGGAGTAGCACAATCTCCACTGCCTTTGCAAAGGAGGTAAATTGAGAGTAGTAGTGTATGAAAAGCCATGGTTAGTTACACAGTTGTGGTTTGCACAGCTGCTGGCTGTGTTCATTTACAGTTCGTGTAGTGCCAACATCTTCCACATAAACAGAAGAAGCTGTTTCACTCCTGTTCACTGCCATAAAAGTTACTTCTCTCCCAGCAGCTGTCCACGAAAATCCGTCTCTATTTCAGAGCCTCACCCTGTAAGTTCACAAAGCGGCAAGTTCTGGAGGCTACTACAAGCAAGCAGGACCTACAGAAAATTAGCCCACACAATCAAGTGGGGAGGGGGGTGAAGAGTGCAGGCGATGACACATGACATACTTCGGCTTTCTTGGAGTGCAAGGCGGGAGCAACCCTCTGCGAACACGGGTAAAGTCACATGAAAACTAAATCGCTTTGGGCAACTACTCGGGCTGACAGCCCTACTTTGCCCGACTCTTTTCAGGTTTATTACTTAAAATAAATTAAGGCTGATCCGGATTCCAGCAGATAACAGTTTAAAACATTAGTCACGTTTTACGTAATAAACAGTAGCCGATGGAAGCTGATGTGACAGCGGTGCAGAGGTAGAACCGGGGATGCCGCCCTGGTGCTCCCCCTGCACACACACACGCACACACACACGCGAGCTGCCGGAGGCTGCTGACACAACCGCTCCCCGAGCCCTGGAAGCAGCAACAGGGCGTCCCCAGCCCCCACCCGCCCTCTTCCCCGGCAAGCAGCAACTTGGGGAGCCGCGGGAAGGCGACGGGCAGGCTGGCTGTGCGCGCCCACCCCGGCCCTCCCCGGGGGCTGCCCCTCGAGCAAGGAGCGCGGCGGAGCCATTCGGCTACTCCGGCCGCCCGGCGGCGAGGAAGCGGCGCTCCCCGGCGGCGAGCGGAGAGGGGAGAAGCCCGGCGCTGCCTTAACTTAGCGCTTCCCTTTCCCCGAGCCCCAGCGAGGGGCGGGCGGGGGTGGGGGAGACCGGGAGGGGGAAGCGGAACCCGAGGCGCCCGGAGCCGCACTCACCTCGGCCCTTCTCTGTCGCTGGCGGAGGGAGGGCGGCCAGCGGGTGGTTGAGGGGAGGCAGCGGGCGCCGCCGGCCCCGCGGCTGCTGCCTCTGTCACCGGGCGTCCAGGGAGAAGAGTCCCGCAGGGTAAATCCTCCGGACGGCGGCGGGGACGAGCCGCGCACCTCCCGCTCGTCGCGGCGGCCGCTGCCTCGCACCAAGTTGAGGCGCGGCCGCCGTTGCCGTTACGCAGCCGGGCTGCCGGCGGCGGCCGCTGCCGCTACAGCCACGGGGAGCCGGCGCCTCCGCTCGCTCTGCGGCCGGGGAAGGAGCGCTGCGCCGCCGCCGGCTCGGCCCCCCTCTTCCTGCGGCTGCCGGTATCTGAGCTCCGGGCGCAGCAGCGCGGTCACACGGAGCCCCGCGGAGGAGCCGCCGCCGCCGCCGCCAATCTCAGATCCTCGGAGCCCGCAGCTGCAGCCCCAGAGCGGTGCCCGCTCCGCATGCCCCGTCCTCCGCGCACCACCGCTGCTGCTGCTGCTGCCGGTGGCGGCGCCCCCGCCCGCTCTCCCGCGCGCGCCGCTGCCTCCCCAGCGCTCCTCAGCGCCGCGTCTCCATCACCGGCGCGGGGGCGGCGGCGGCGGCGAGAGGGGCGGACGCAGAGAAAGAGGCGGCAACCGCCCCGGCACGCGGACACGTCCCCTCGGTGGGCGGGGTTCCCGCGCGCTCCGCCCGCCGCTACCCCGGATGTGCATGGCGGGGGGGGAGGGTGGGAAGAGCGTGCTGAGGCGGGAGGGGCGGCAGTGGATGTCCCTGCCGCGGGTGTCTCTGGCGCTGCCGCCCGCGGCACGGCCAAGCTGGCGGCCAG
The DNA here is from genome assembly GCA_013401355.1 of Ceyx cyanopectus. Lineage (NCBI taxonomy): Eukaryota > Metazoa > Chordata > Aves > Coraciiformes > Alcedinidae > Ceyx > Ceyx cyanopectus. The sequence goes on from VYZU01067149.1 coordinate 3,605, forward strand.
CGGTGCCCGTGCCCGGGTCGAGGGTGCTGTTTGGAGAACCGTTTGAGCCGGCTCGCGTCAAAGGCGGGGAGGGGGAAGCGCGGCGTGTCCCCCCGGACTGGCACCGCGCGGCTGCCCGGGTCTGCAGCAAGGAAGCAGGTGTGGCGTGGTGTTGTGTCACCCTGCGCTGCGCTGCCACCTTCATCCCGCTACGTACTCCTTAAAAGTAGGTCTGGTCGGTGAGGACGTGCAGGAGCTGCGTGACTTAGCGAGTTGCCCTTCCCGCGCCCGTTGATGGGCACCGCCAGCTACGGCAGTGCCCCGCTCCTTGCCGGGCCTTGAGTGGCCTTGGCGTAGCCCATGGACTGGCAACTTGCAGTTTCAGGACCTATAGCTGAAGGAAATGTCTCATTGGGTCACTGCTTAACGAGCCTTAGCAGCGGCCCCTGAGCCAGGCAGTGGGGTTGTGCGCATGGCAACAGTCTCTCATCAAAGTGTGAGATGGGTGCTTATAACAACGTTTGTGTACTAAGTTTATTTAATACAGATAGATTACTTCAGATACACACCCCAGATATATTTTTACACAACTTATGGGGAGTGTTTTCTCTTTCCCTATTCTTAAATTAATCTTTAAAAACACAACCAAACAATGTATAGATCAAAGTTCATATGCCCTCTTTCCAGTGAAACAAAACCCCCAAAACACTCGGTTTCCTTGGCGAGTGAATCTGAGGTCTCCGAAATGATGTGGAACTTTGAAGAGGTATTTGTTTGCAGAACCCAAACCCCATGCTGTGTTCATTACAAACATACTCACCAAATTCCTTGGCAGAAACCCTATATTCCAAAGAGAATTTAAACGGGGGTGGGAGGAGGATGGGTGTGTGTGTGGAAATGTGCAGGCAAAGTTAGGTGAGTGCTGAACACCATCATCATGTTGTCCAACCATCTCATGGGGAACTTTGCTGGTGCTTTCATTTACTTCTCTCTTTAAAGATCTCAGTTTCTGCTTCTAGTCCATTACCCACCACACACTTTCAAGTGCCTCTAGCCCTGTGGTATTTTTATTTTGTCTGACCATGAGAATGATTTTTTGCTCTCTTTGTCACACATGCAGATGCTACTTGCTCCTGCCTCCCTCAAAAGTAACCTACAAATTTTTAGAAGGCACTTAGGTTCCCCAGACATTCATTTAGGGTAGTTTTATTTCAGACAAAACCAGTGAGTTCAGAATTCTCCCAAACTCCCCACACACCTGTTGAGGCTAAGTATTTAAGTTTGCTAGGTAGAGAGCACCCTGAATACTGCTTCTCTGTGTATTTGATAGCCATATACTTGCCTTGCAAGCATTAGGATGTTTCAGAGCCAGCCTCTTTAAGCAGGAGAGTGCAGGCAGCAGCCCAGTAGTTGCTCTTGGACTCCCATCTACCTGATCTTCCCACACTGTGGAGAGCCAAAAGTAAACAATGGATTCCTGAGGAGAGGAGACATCTAGCCAGGGTAAGGGGACAATTAGGCTAAAAGTGGCTTTGATTAATGTTGACTGAAACAGTTTAAATAAAAAGCATTTTGAAAAATGCTTAAAATTGTAGTCAGGTGGCAGAGTACATGTAAAAGTAACCAAGGTAGCCAATGCATAAACAGTAGGACAAGGAGGCATTCTTTGCTCAGCACAGGACTTGTGCATGTGTTCACCTTCAGTGAGCTGAATGGGATTCCTTGTGTGCTTAAAACAACTCAAAAGTTTGAGCTTTGCTATATTGCTGAGCTGGTACATTCATCAGGGACTGTGCACTACAGCAGGCAGCTTCCCTGTGAGAAGTAATGCACACCACTACAAGAGCTATAGACCTGCCTTCATTTAGCATTTCAAGGCTGGGGATTGAAGATGTGTGTGTTTATACACAGGCAGATAATATAAAAAAGTATCAGGCTTTCCTATGCCAAAAATGCACGTTTTCAATTTATGGATAAAAAGTTTTAGCAAGAATGATCTACTGTGTACAAGCAGTTTGTGTATGCAAGCAGCTTAACACTTGTTTCATGATGACTGATGATGCTGTGGGAAGCATCCCAAATCCCTCTGGTGGAATGTCTTTATGACACCTCCATTATCTACTCTATTGCATTGCAACTGAGTCCAGGAAACTCACTTAGCAAAAATCTTATCCATTTCATGAAAAGAAGTCATCAGTGTGAGACATCTAGATACAGCCAAAGATAATTCAAGAAGTGATATGAATTTACTAAACCATGTAGATAAAAAGATGTAATTTTGGAGTAAGTGTACATTCAAAAATGTAGTCTATAATTTAAGGGCTAAGTTTATGGCATCTGTATTACAAGAAGTGTATTGACATTCAGGTTTGTGAATTGTGGAGCTCTACTAAGTCAACTTTGTAAAATTATTCTTGGAGATATCTTTTAAAACATGTACATCTACAAGTCATGAGAACAAATAAATAGATTTTTTTAATCTTCATGATGGTTTGTAATTAAGAGTTGATGCTATCCTGATTTCATGAGACTTTCAAATTACTCTACCATACATACTGCAGAAAGCCTGAAGGGGAGGAAAATGATATGATTCTATGAAAAAAAAACTAAACCAACAAAAACACAACAACAAAGATTATTTTTCTTGCTTTGGTTACATGTTTGTCCAAGCTGTGCCACTCCTCCGATATGCCCAGCACTCCACAGAATATCAGGTTGGGGAAAACAGTTTTCTGCAGAGGAGAACCCCCTGTGTAATTTGTACCATAGCAGGCACTAATGGGCACAGTCTCCTGTGTAGGTCTCCACCCCATGTGTGTGACCCACCCACAGCTGTGGAGAGGTGAACTGACCAAGACAAATGCCAAAATACCAGGTTCAGAGCAGATGAGGAGCTGTCCCTGCAAGGTAAACAGCTGCACCAGGGACCATATCCTGCAGACAGGGTAGGTGTAACTGTAATTCATGTCAGTGGCATGGCCTAGGGTGGTGAGGACAACAGCCAGGAGCAGCCTCACCAAAGAATCCTCACAGAACCAGGATTAAGATGTTCCCCAGCTGAAACAGGTCACTATGTCAAGGTTTGGCAGTTTGCTGCATTGGAATCTGAAGCAGTATCCCATTTGAACTGAATGCAAGCAAGCAGTACCTTAATGGAGGTAATTTCATACTCATTCAGTATTTAAAGTGTGTTTTTAAAAGAAAACCTTAGAAATAAAAGGTATATTTACATGGCAGATACAATCCGCTTTACAAAAAGAAAGCAAGATGGAAATACTGTCTTCCCATCATCTTTGGGGAAGTGTTTGTCCCACCAGAGCTAATTGCCAATGAAGAAATTGGCACTTATTGTTGAGGTTGTTACAAAGGGCATCATAAACTAACTTTATTATAGCAAATGTTGAACTGTAGTTGCATAATTTCCATCACATTATCTTTGCTTTACAAGCTGTCTGCAATAGCTGTTCTTGGAAGGTCTCCAACAAAACATTCTCTTTGGGGCTACTAACTGCAAATAAGATTAAAGCTTAATATGTCTGGTAATCAGTTTTCTTTTAAAGAGTGCAATTTGATTCCTGATGGTCAGCTGGGATCCCACATACCCTCATCTCCTCTGTTTTTCAACTTGCTGCTCTCATAACCCAAAAAAAGGCAATTTGCCAAGAGATGTTCTTTCACCACTTCTCCTCAATTGGAGTGTCATCTGAGAGGTTGTCATACATGGCTTCTACTCCAGAATCCAAGACTTCTGTCTATTCAATGCAACTTCTTGGTTTTTTCTCTCTGACCTGGGCAAGAACAAAGCACTTTATGTCCTCTGTTCCAGTGACGTGCAGTGAATAAAGGTGGGTGAAGCTCATTTGCTCAAACCAAGCAAACAGGTACTGCCACCCATGCTGCAATACCCTACCACAAGGGTCAGGAGTTGCAGGAGACTGAATAAGTGTCTGGTAAAAGAGAATGCTGTTGGTGACTCCTGCACTTTATTTTTCTTCAATATTCCTAAAATTCATCTTGACTGGTACTGTATTTTTCCTATTGGGCCTACTGGAGCAAGTCACCAGAGGCTAATATTTTCAGAGTGTTAATTCTGCATTGGCAACTAGGTTCTTAAATCCCAATCCTTAATTTTCACTTCTGTTAACTTTACTATTGACAACAAGCTCTAACACAACATAAGTGCATGTTGGCATATTCGTTAGTTTGGTTGGCAGAGGTCCAAGATGATTTAAAACAAGTTTGCCAGAGAAGGAGGTTTCTTCTAGATATAAACAATTCAAAGAGAGTAAACACCAGTTCTCCAAATGTTGTTAAAAAGTTTTGGCAGGTATGAAAGTGCTTCCTTTCCCACCTACATTAGACCTGGAGTACATTCATCGTTCTTACACAGCCTGTTGTTATTCCATATGTCATAATTTGCTTTAATACTTATTTCTGAATTCTGTTATAAGAAAAAAGAAGAGCACCATTTTTTTCTAGGCTGTTTCTGTCACAGCAACTACACATTTCAATCTATTACAAAACAATTACTCCAATGAGAATATCCACAACTACAAAATGTGGATGTTTAAGCTACAAAAGAAAAATAACTATTACACTTCATTCAAATGTGCACATGACCAAAAGGACTGAGGATTTATAACAACTCTAGCTGTTTCACAAAGTGAAAGCAATTGGTCCTATTCTGGAAGAAATATGAATGAGATTTCTCTCAAGAAAAATAGAAGCAACCTGAGGGCAACATAAAGGTATAGGAAACCTCTAAAAGATTAAGTCTCTATTTTATTTTTACCAGAGTAGCTTTATGTTATGGATAAACAAAGACAAGATATAATTTTATGTAGCCATTTGAAAGTTCATGAGCCTGGTTAAAGCAACTTTTCTCAAACAGTCTTAAAAACAAGGGTAAAACTAGCAACTAATATGTTTGCCTGATACACTGTTGTGTCTACATGATAGTAAGTCCTGTCTAAAAACCATTCATTCTCCCTGGAGATGGGATCCCAGTGTTCCTGTTTCAGCAGGATGTTTTTGTCATGGGCTTAAAAACAGTAAGTGATTAAAGTGAGAGCAAATACTTAATGTTTTCACATAAAAGCCCATCACAGATTTCTCACCCCAATGCTTCCATCTATCCGTTGCCATTTACCATCCCTTTTAACACATCAGGTCAGCAATGTCATTTTTTTCCAAACATGAAACAAGGCAATTTTGTAGGAGATGCCAGAAGCCACTTGGGAAACAACTGCTTGAAGGAGGAGGAGGTGTCTTCTTGAAAGGGACTGTAAAAATGACACCCGAGGGATTCAACTTTGTACCTCAAGGGCTTCTTCAGTAAACAGGCTCTGTTTATCATATACAGAAAAGGAAAGGAGGGGAGAGTCTTCCCACAGACAGGTCTGCAAAAGGCAGGTATGGTTTTCTCCACACTTCATAGCTTAACCACAATAAAAAGGTTAAATTCATCAATGTAGAGATATTCCGCATCATTAAATTATGCCTTTAGCAACATCCATTTGCCTTCAGCAGGTTTCTAGTGGAGGCAATGATTGAAACTTAATAAACAGTTGTGTTAGAAAAGCACTATTTGTTACACATGGCTGGAGAAGCACAAGCAGCAGAAGAAAGGAACATTTCAAGCATCTGAAGAAATTACTGGCAGGTAAAGGCTGATGTGATTAAAATACACTACTTAGCACTCACTTTGCAGGTAGAAAATACCCCAAACCCCCTCATAAGTACTTGGTAGGTTTTCCCATTAGTCTGGTGTACATCGATTATCATTCCCATATGTTATTTCCCGTCAAAGGACTCCACCCATAATCTAAATTCCAGTTTTATGACCCAATTATGGTTTTTAAATAGTCAACGCCCACTGCAATTCAATTCTTTAATTACCCTTACCATTTACTTAAGTGACATTACAAATGAGGCATGCCTGCACACATGGATGTGTAGGTCAGACCATAGGTCTGGCTGGCTTTACATCCTCTCTGACACCTCCCAGAGTGAGTACCTGGGAAAAGATTACAAGGCCCATTGCAAACACATGGAGACACGTCTCCAGCTTCCAGATGAACTCAGGTTTAGTTTCTCTTTTCAGTTCAAAAGTGATTTGCAGTTTATTTTCTACAATTTGCAGAAGTCTGCACAACCAATAATCCTGCAGATCATCCTCAGCTAGATCTCCCCTTAAGTACATACTGAATTGAAGTGTGCTGGCAATATTTAATTGCTGCATATGAGCTTTGTAGGCATGTGAGCTGCTGGCAAAAGGGAAGTTATCACCTCTATTTCTTAATTTACTTTCTCCTTTATGATCTGGCCCAGACTGTAGGAATTCACAGACTTGCCCTAGGGTTTTGATTTCTGGAATCAGGGATGACATGTTTGTGGGGCCAAATAATTTATCCAAAGTACACAGGGGTTTTTCTGTATAACCAAGGAATAATCCATCACTCAGACTTCTTTGTTAACAATTTTCAAGTAATAGAAAACTAATATTCTTACACCTCCATTCTTATTCTTAAATCCTTCTACCCCCCAGTCTCAAAGTATGTGCAAGTATAAAATATTTTACCCAAGACAAAGTTGAGTAATAAGGGCATGCTAACAAGTTTTCTTCTGTCTTGCCAGATAGCAATGATCTTTGATGTTCATAATTTCACTGACTTCCTTTTAGGGTTGCACTGATTTTAGACAATGTGGATACAAATCTCTCTGTCTGGAGCTATTTTAACAGAGTACACCATGGCTGAGCCCAAACCCAGCATGGAGGGATTAAAGAAAAAAAAAAAATCCAGCACCTCAAGGTAGTACCTCACAGCTGCTATTTCAGCCCTAGAGCTACAGCAGCTGCCACAGCCAAAGCAACATTGCTTGGAAAAGACAAAATATGGATGATCTGCCAGAACTGTTGAGCTAGTTCTTCCTACCTTGTGGTTTGGCTGCATTTTTTAACTCTTCCTTTATGCAGTACAAATAGTTCTACCTGGAGAGTAGAAAGTGGATCCAGAAAGATTATGTTTTCAACTCTGTTACAGAGAGGCATATTATCTCTTCTATTAGCCACAGAAACTGCCCCTCCCTTTCCCCCAGCCCCACCCAAATATTATGTTGTAAAATTAAAACTAAACATCTTTTTTTTATATATATATGCTCAGAAATCCTAGCATAGGTGAATAGTACAGAAATATTTTATCAAATGTAACAAGCATAACGATTGTGCAATCAATGAGCTATAAATTTAGGGGGGGAAAAAAATGGAGCATACAGTCCAGAACCATCACTGCAGGATTAAAGTCAATTCATGTATTTAATTTTATATGAATCTATATTCATTCCTTTCTTTTCCTCCAGTCTTTTCTAAAAAAAAAAAGTCTAACTCTCCAGAGTGCCATTTCTGAGATGGTTTCCCATAATGCAAAAGGCAAAAGTCTATGTGCTTTCCAGGGTAAGTGAGCAGCTGATGTGTGTGAGCAGCTCTCAGTAAGTAGGTATTTCCAGAGAGCTTAGATAAAGTGCTTAAGACAATGCCCAAATACCACAAGTCCCAGTGGGATCCTGAGGCTTGCAGTGGAAAAGAGACAATGGCAGAAAGTCAGAGACAGTGTGGGAATGTGATGCTTCCTTTCTGAACAACTCCAAAGTCCAGATACTTTTGTGTGAACCTGTTAGTCTGAGAAGTCAACAGCAAGATAGAGTGTGTGGTGCTGGGTATGGAAAGCAAGGTAGTACCTGCTCAGGGTCATAAACTGCATTCCATGTGCTCTGTACTAGTTCTGGAGCTATTTAATTTTTAATTTAATACATCTCTCTTGCCACTACAGCATATCACTGGTTAGCAATTTTAACAGTTTAACTTGGTTTATGATTTTAAATACCCTTGTTTGTATAAAGAGAAAATTTGAATAAGGAGAAAATTATTTCTTCAAAGATACACTCCTGTCTTGCAAAGTTAGCATTAAATCTCTCCAGCTGAAAGACTATTTATGGTCCACAAAATTATTGAAGGTATGACATCATCCTTAGCACATGCATGGCCCAGAACACAGTAAATTATTCTCCCTGAAAATTTCTTTTCATTACTGTCAGATTGTTAAACATCACCTAGTGTCAAATTGGTAACTGACATCTGCTGTCAGAAATTGATGTGCATGCTTCTTTCATTATACACTGAAGCCTCTTACCTCTTGTGTCTACAATACAACTTCAGATGTAAATATTTTAGGATGAAGGGAATAAATAATTCTAGAATATTTGCTTGTTTCTAAGCCTGTATTTATTTATATTTAAATGACTTCTTGTATTGCAAACAA
>VYZU01067149.1:17842-42446 GCA_013401355.1 Ceyx cyanopectus
AATTAAAAAATCTGTAGAAGTCTAGCTCAAAATCTCATTTTAACCACCATTATTTGTCCCCAGCCTTTACAAAGAATATTCTTTATTTACATTTTTTCTTGTTTCTTATTTTTAACACTTAAACTGCTGATGGTTGCCTTTTAAGGCCTAAACCTCCTTAACTTTATTAAATCCAGGGAAGAACAAAAGTACTTCACACCATCAAACTTGCATTACCTAACATCTCTTAAAACTTGCTAATTGGGAGAGACAGAATGTCACTGCAGATTAATGCACCTTTTTTCACTTTGAGCACCTGAGTTGAATCTAATCTGCACAAAAGTGCCTAAAAATCAATCTAATCTGACAGTGGTAAAATCATTAGGTATAATTATATGTATTCTCAGATCCTCAGCTGGAGAAGACAGATTCCTTCAGAACCTTTCAATGGAGCAATGTAAATTATATTTGTAGGAATATTATTTATTTTTTTAATCAAAATCACACCAAAAACATTTGCTTTCAATCAGAAAATATGCAGGGTGATGAAGACAATATCTTCTGTTCATATCAGCCTGTAATATTTGCTACAGGAAACAACACACCACCATGCCAGAAGTGTGTTGGAGGAAGGAAGGAATTGGGGGAAGGGAAAAACCTTGAAAAGTACTCAGACACACCATATTTAATTAACCAAAAAATGCACACTATATTTTTAATGATGGGCTCCTCCCCATTAAAGGAGCTTGTTCATGTAATGAAATAATTAGTGAAATTCCTCATTTGCTAAGGGCTGTATATTTCTACCTAATGCAAGCAAGTAAATTCAGCCCTTTTGCCAACCTCAGAGCAATGGATGTGACCAGGAAAGCATAACCCTGGCTTGAAGCTACATTTTCTTTGTCCTCTCAAATTTCCTAAGTCATATTCAAGGAAAAATTAGGAAATAAAAAAGACACTGAAACAGTCTGACACACATATTTTTTTTTGTCAATAATCTCATCAATAACACAAAAGTAAACAGTGCAAAAAAATCTGGTTTGTTTAAATAATAATCATGCCTACTGAAAAGATTCCAATGGATTTGCAGACTTTTACTGTATAACATGACATGCTCAACAGCACACAGTTAACAATGTTCTTCATCAGAATCTTTCTTCAAGCAGTAAAATGCATCCATTTATAATCCATTTATAATTCCAGTATTGCAAAAATGAAGACAAAGATTGTGAAATCATTGTATCCTGAGCATTAAAAAGCAACAGCAAGTCTATGCATCAGAATTAGGAACATAATACTTTGATTAAACTAAAATAAATTGTATTTGTTGAAAAAAAATTGTTTCTCATGTAAAGAGAATCAGTTTGCTTGCTACTGCTGTCATATTTTTATGCCCACAGGCAGATGGACAGTGGAAATCTAGTTGATTTCAATCTATCTGGATTTCCAGAAGGGTTAAGGAACCTACCTACCAATAGATAATGTTCTTGGACAGATAAAGAACTTGTCCAAACCTGGAATATAATTGCTAAAAGAGGTATGGAAGTAAGTAATCTTCACAGAGATCTGTCCTGGGACTCATGACTCTGTCATGGTGCTCAATGTACTTATAAACCAGCTAGAAAAGGGATGTTGCAAGATGGCAAAAGTTGCTAATGCTACTTCATTATTTAGGGTAGTGAAGGGGAGGTCTTATAATGAAGAACTACATACAGGCTTTATGTGAGGTAATTAGGCAAAAACCAGCACAGGAAACTCAGTATAGATAAACATAAAAAGATACACAGGGGAATAAAGCTGTCCAAATTTCAAATATATAATGAGTTGACCAGTATTAAGCAGGAAAAGACACCTTGAGATTAGGACAAACAGATTATGGAACTATAAACTTAGTGCTCAACCACAGTTAGGAAATCCCAAATCACTTATTTGAAAAGGAATTTAGAATAAAACAGAACATATCTTTGTTACCTACAGAGTGTCTGCATCTTAACCACTGCATGCAGTTTTTTCCCTCCATCTGAAATTATGTAAATTTAAATTCTTCCAAACAGGGCAACAAGGAGAATCTAAGCATCACCTTCCATATAAGAAATAAGAAAGCTAGAACTCGAGTCTAGAAACAGAAACATTTAAGACTGAATAAGATAAAGATCTATNTAGAAGTCTAGCTCAAAATCTCATTTTAACCACCATTATTTGTCCCCAGCCTTTACAAAGAATATTCTTTATTTACATTTTTTCTTGTTTCTTATTTTTAACACTTAAACTGCTGATGGTTGCCTTTTAAGGCCTAAACCTCCTTAACTTTATTAAATCCAGGGAAGAACAAAAGTACTTCACACCATCAAACTTGCATTACCTAACATCTCTTAAAACTTGCTAATTGGGAGAGACAGAATGTCACTGCAGATTAATGCACCTTTTTTCACTTTGAGCACCTGAGTTGAATCTAATCTGCACAAAAGTGCCTAAAAATCAATCTAATCTGACAGTGGTAAAATCATTAGGTATAATTATATGTATTCTCAGATCCTCAGCTGGAGAAGACAGATTCCTTCAGAACCTTTCAATGGAGCAATGTAAATTATATTTGTAGGAATATTATTTATTTTTTTAATCAAAATCACACCAAAAACATTTGCTTTCAATCAGAAAATATGCAGGGTGATGAAGACAATATCTTCTGTTCATATCAGCCTGTAATATTTGCTACAGGAAACAACACACCACCATGCCAGAAGTGTGTTGGAGGAAGGAAGGAATTGGGGGAAGGGAAAAACCTTGAAAAGTACTCAGACACACCATATTTAATTAACCAAAAAATGCACACTATATTTTTAATGATGGGCTCCTCCCCATTAAAGGAGCTTGTTCATGTAATGAAATAATTAGTGAAATTCCTCATTTGCTAAGGGCTGTATATTTCTACCTAATGCAAGCAAGTAAATTCAGCCCTTTTGCCAACCTCAGAGCAATGGATGTGACCAGGAAAGCATAACCCTGGCTTGAAGCTACATTTTCTTTGTCCTCTCAAATTTCCTAAGTCATATTCAAGGAAAAATTAGGAAATAAAAAAGACACTGAAACAGTCTGACACACATATTTTTTTTTGTCAATAATCTCATCAATAACACAAAAGTAAACAGTGCAAAAAAATCTGGTTTGTTTAAATAATAATCATGCCTACTGAAAAGATTCCAATGGATTTGCAGACTTTTACTGTATAACATGACATGCTCAACAGCACACAGTTAACAATGTTCTTCATCAGAATCTTTCTTCAAGCAGTAAAATGCATCCATTTATAATCCATTTATAATTCCAGTATTGCAAAAATGAAGACAAAGATTGTGAAATCATTGTATCCTGAGCATTAAAAAGCAACAGCAAGTCTATGCATCAGAATTAGGAACATAATACTTTGATTAAACTAAAATAAATTGTATTTGTTGAAAAAAAATTGTTTCTCATGTAAAGAGAATCAGTTTGCTTGCTACTGCTGTCATATTTTTATGCCCACAGGCAGATGGACAGTGGAAATCTAGTTGATTTCAATCTATCTGGATTTCCAGAAGGGTTAAGGAACCTACCTACCAATAGATAATGTTCTTGGACAGATAAAGAACTTGTCCAAACCTGGAATATAATTGCTAAAAGAGGTATGGAAGTAAGTAATCTTCACAGAGATCTGTCCTGGGACTCATGACTCTGTCATGGTGCTCAATGTACTTATAAACCAGCTAGAAAAGGGATGTTGCAAGATGGCAAAAGTTGCTAATGCTACTTCATTATTTAGGGTAGTGAAGGGGAGGTCTTATAATGAAGAACTACATACAGGCTTTATGTGAGGTAATTAGGCAAAAACCAGCACAGGAAACTCAGTATAGATAAACATAAAAAGATACACAGGGGAATAAAGCTGTCCAAATTTCAAATATATAATGAGTTGACCAGTATTAAGCAGGAAAAGACACCTTGAGATTAGGACAAACAGATTATGGAACTATAAACTTAGTGCTCAACCACAGTTAGGAAATCCCAAATCACTTATTTGAAAAGGAATTTAGAATAAAACAGAACATATCTTTGTTACCTACAGAGTGTCTGCATCTTAACCACTGCATGCAGTTTTTTCCCTCCATCTGAAATTATGTAAATTTAAATTCTTCCAAACAGGGCAACAAGGAGAATCTAAGCATCACCTTCCATATAAGAAATAAGAAAGCTAGAACTCGAGTCTAGAAACAGAAACATTTAAGACTGAATAAGATAAAGATCTATAAAGTCTTAAGTGGCAATGGAAAGGGTAGGTCTTTAATATGTCTCAAAAAAAACCAAGAATCTAAAAGCATCAAATGAAGCTAAAATGGAATCAGAATCAAAACCAAGAGAAAGAGGCAGGTCTTCACATGTGATTCAGTTGCAAGAACTTCTCGTTGTGGGATGCCACGATCATCAACTGCTCAGACTTGTTGGAGGGTACCAGACAAATTGATTGAACTGGAATCTACCAAGAGCTACTAAATACACAGAAAACATCTAGAGAACAAGTATTGTCCTATGTAGTTGCCCTGCATATACAGTCTTCCCTGCACATCTGCTTTTTGCTTTTAGCTCCTTCTGAGGATGGTGCACTGGGTTAAACAGTCTGACCCTGTATGGCCAGCCTCTCACTCCCCCTTCTGGGTGTGAAAGCAGGAGCCTTTTACAAGGAATGATGAAATTGACAGAATCACAGAAAACAGAAGTGGAAAAATTCTTGAGAGGGTCATCTAAGCTACTCTCCTGTCTCTTGATAGAATCAGTTGTGTCTGATCTTTTGTGGCAGATGTCTAACCTGTTTTTCCAAACCTTCAAAGGCAAGCTATTCTAGTATGAAGCTGACCTTCTCAGAAAAGAAGCTCTTTGTAAAATAACCTGAATCTTCTCTGCTGAAAAGTTAATCCTTTTATTTCTTCATTGTTACAAATGCAGAGATGGTCTCCCCCCTCCCCTGCAGTGGCATTTCATACCTTTGTACTTATCTACCAAAACCTTGAAAGAAAACTCAAGCCCTCTCAAACTGTAGTCAACTAATCACTGAAAGAAAAAAAAAAAAACACAACCAAAAAAACACACAATGAAAAAAAAACCCACCACCAAATACCAAAATTCCTCTACTTATTACACGCTTGAGTACATCACAGAAAATAACTAAACATACTCTTCTAGTGGTATCATCACTAGTACAAAAACCCCCAAACAAGTGGAGTATGGTTAGTGCATAAAGAATGGCCCAGACTGTTCAGCAAATGGAGTTCATCTACAATGGGCACAGAGAACATTTCTTCCTTTTCTGCAACATTCTCCTCCAGTCCCTTTCTCCTCCTTATGCCACACATGTCACCCAAATTCCCACTCTTCACAGATGCCAGAGCATCCTCTTCCTTCAAGAAAGGCAGGAAACATTTGGCAAGAGCCCAGAAGTACAGTGCCCAGAGGTAGACACAGCATTGAAACGGAGCCTACCCAAAGGTTTGCCAAGTGAGAGGATTACGGAGCAGGCCTGGCAGGCTTCCCGCTCCTAGGCCGCGTGCCTTTCAAGGCAACAGCGCTGATTCACATCCTTCACCCAGGCTCTGCGAGGCCTTCTACTGCAACTCTTATTCACCCCTTTCTACCCCATGCTTTTTGTATTTCCAATTATGTGTGCTTTTTTTTCTGTCTCACAGAACACTTTTTACCCAAAAAGAGATGATATTTTTTATGAATGTCACAAAAATGACACCGATGCCAAGCATTTTCCTCCTTCGGACTCTGGGGATATCCCAGGGTTAACAAACAAGACTCTTCAAAAGAACTGGCTATACAAATAAAGTATGGATTTATGCTTGTCTGTGATGGTTTATTAAAAAAAANTAATGAGTTGACCAGTATTAAGCAGGAAAAGACACCTTGAGATTAGGACAAACAGATTATGGAACTATAAACTTAGTGCTCAACCACAGTTAGGAAATCCCAAATCACTTATTTGAAAAGGAATTTAGAATAAAACAGAACATATCTTTGTTACCTACAGAGTGTCTGCATCTTAACCACTGCATGCAGTTTTTTCCCTCCATCTGAAATTATGTAAATTTAAATTCTTCCAAACAGGGCAACAAGGAGAATCTAAGCATCACCTTCCATATAAGAAATAAGAAAGCTAGAACTCGAGTCTAGAAACAGAAACATTTAAGACTGAATAAGATAAAGATCTATAAAGTCTTAAGTGGCAATGGAAAGGGTAGGTCTTTAATATGTCTCAAAAAAAACCAAGAATCTAAAAGCATCAAATGAAGCTAAAATGGAATCAGAATCAAAACCAAGAGAAAGAGGCAGGTCTTCACATGTGATTCAGTTGCAAGAACTTCTCGTTGTGGGATGCCACGATCATCAACTGCTCAGACTTGTTGGAGGGTACCAGACAAATTGATTGAACTGGAATCTACCAAGAGCTACTAAATACACAGAAAACATCTAGAGAACAAGTATTGTCCTATGTAGTTGCCCTGCATATACAGTCTTCCCTGCACATCTGCTTTTTGCTTTTAGCTCCTTCTGAGGATGGTGCACTGGGTTAAACAGTCTGACCCTGTATGGCCAGCCTCTCACTCCCCCTTCTGGGTGTGAAAGCAGGAGCCTTTTACAAGGAATGATGAAATTGACAGAATCACAGAAAACAGAAGTGGAAAAATTCTTGAGAGGGTCATCTAAGCTACTCTCCTGTCTCGTGATAGAATCAGTTGTGTCTGATCTTTTGTGGCAGATGTCTAACCTGTTTTTCCAAACCTTCAAAGGCAAGCTATTCTAGTATGAAGCTGACCTTCTCAGAAAAGAAGCTCTTTGTAAAATAACCTGAATCTTCTCTGCTGAAAAGTTAATCCTTTTATTTCTTCATTGTTACAAATGCAGAGATGGTCTCCCCCCTCCCCTGCAGTGGCATTTCATACCTTTGTACTTATCTACCAAAACCTTGAAAGAAAACTCAAGCCCTCTCAAACTGTAGTCAACTAATCACTGAAAGAAAAAAAAAAAAAAACACAACCAAAAAAACACACAATGAAAAAAAAACCCACCACCAAATACCAAAATTCCTCTACTTATTACACGCTTGAGTACATCACAGAAAATAACTAAACATACTCTTCTAGTGGTATCATCACTAGTACAAAAACCCCCAAACAAGTGGAGTATGGTTAGTGCATAAAGAATGGCCCAGACTGTTCAGCAAATGGAGTTCATCTACAATGGGCACAGAGAACATTTCTTCCTTTTCTGCAACATTCTCCTCCAGTCCCTTTCTCCTCCTTATGCCACACATGTCACCCAAATTCCCACTCTTCACAGATGCCAGAGCATCCTCTTCCTTCAAGAAAGGCAGGAAACATTTGGCAAGAGCCCAGAAGTACAGTGCCCAGAGGTAGACACAGCATTGAAACGGAGCCTACCCAAAGGTTTGCCAAGTGAGAGGATTACGGAGCAGGCCTGGCAGGCTTCCCGCTCCTAGGCCGCGTGCCTTTCAAGGCAACAGCGCTGATTCACATCCTTCACCCAGGCTCTGCGAGGCCTTCTACTGCAACTCTTATTCACCCCTTTCTACCCCATGCTTTTTGTATTTCCAATTATGTGTGCTTTTTTTTCTGTCTCACAGAACACTTTTTACCCAAAAAGAGATGATATTTTTTATGAATGTCACAAAAATGACACCGATGCCAAGCATTTTCCTCCTTCGGACTCTGGGGATATCCCAGGGTTAACAAACAAGACTCTTCAAAAGAACTGGCTATACAAATAAAGTATGGATTTATGCTTGTCTGTGATGGTTTATTAAAAAAAATAAATCAACCACAAAACAAGCAAACAAGCCCAAAACATAAATAACAATAATTAAAAACCCACAACAACCAAACAAAAAAATTCAAACCCACAACCAGCAACTCCAAAAAAACAACACCCCAATTTTTCGCTAAATTCTACTCTAGCTCCAGTTCCAGTCTCCTCTTGGTTTTGTATCATCTGCAAATTGAGACAGGCTTGGGTTTTTTGGCCTGTTCCATCATTTGGTTTGCACAGTAGCAATTCAGCAGGGCAGAGACCTTGGCTAAGACACTGGGGTGGAATCTGACTAGTTCAGCATCCTCCAGAGAGTTTATCTAGCACTTGAATTCCTAGTTTATATTTTAAGAAAACAAAATAAAATTAAGTGAGACTGACAAATAACCACCAAAATCAAGATGTTATCAAGCAGGTGACACATACTGGTTGCACATTGCATCTTCATCTTTTGGGTTATTTCCATATTGAAAAAAATCATAGTAAGTAAAGCAGGTAACATTCACAGATGGCTCACCAACACTTAGAGATGCTGTTGGCAATATTAACTTACTCAAATTTATATTCTAATTGCTATAAAAATACCACAGCCTTAATCTACAGACAAATGCAAAATTACTACAGAACTAAAAGTGCTACAGTATTAGAAGACTTGTTCAAACAAGCAGAGATGCATGAGCTAATCCCTGTGAGAATTTATTTAGTGACTTCAACCCCTGTTCTGTTAATGAATTCAACGGGACATTTTTATTTCTGTGAATTTATTCTTCAGTTAGAATTGTTAATAAATTAATTATATGGCCATGCTCAGTCTCCAGATTGCTCGCATAACTATTTGCCATCCCACCAAGACCTTATGTTCATAAATCTGATTACTTACTCAGCTAATCCACATTTTTTTCAGTCTGCAAACCCACAGTGTTTTCAAGGTGGTTGCTGCATTAAAGATTATGCAAATGAGTATCATGACATTTTTATCTTTCTCAGCTGAGCATTTTGGAAATCAAGAACTTGTTCACATGAATAACTGCAGAAAACATTCATCAGAATCTGAATGCAAACTAAATAGGGAAATGCTTACTCCATTTTCACTTTCAAAAAATAAGATTAAATCTAATATGAGAAATTAATTCATAAATCTTTTGAGACAGTGTGTAACTATGTTAAATATTGCATAATCAATAATTATCCAAGATATAGCAGAATGCAGGGGTCCATTAACTGCACAGTGGCCAGTTTCTTCCTTTCAAAGCGTACACAAACAGAATAATGTTTAAAAACAAAGAAAAATATTACTTTCTTTTTTTCCCCAGTGTAGAGTTTTATTTTATCTTAGTGAAATCCGTATTTAACATAACCCTTTTTGTTAGATTTCTTTTTCCTACATAGTATTTTGCTTAAACTTGACAGACACAGCATGAATACCTGAATACCATTTTTGGTCAAAAGTCCACACTTCAGCTAACAACACTGACAAAAGGCAAGTGTGCTGTCAACTTTATTGAGTTAGTAGCAAAAAAAGCCCCAAATGAAGTACAACTACATTGCAAACAGAATAGCATTTTGACTCTTACTGCTCATTTCTGATGTGTCGAATTAATCATTTTTAAAATGAGAGGAGAGGCTACAAGGAAAATGGCACAAAAGGCATTTCTAAAGACCCTGCTTCACTTTTTGTGTTACTACAAATATAGAAATAGCTTTTTCAAAGCTTATAACAAGAAAATTGCATTACAAGATAGATATTTGATGTGTGCAGTAAAAAGGCCTTTAATGTTACAAAAGTAGCCTCCCTAATCCAAACTTCAAATACCTATTTTAAAGGCATTCAACATTGTTTAAACAAAGCTAGTGCAGTGCCTGCAGCTGCAAATTGCAGGGAACAAATGCAAATCATTAGAGTTCACGCTGCAGGCTCTGAAAAGTCATCAAAGCCTCCAAGTAATTTTAAAGAATAAGGCACAGAATGCCACACCACCTCACAAAGCTACCCTATAGGAACCCATTGCTTTTTACCTGAGAGGTGAAGTTAAGAACATCAGTCCTTCATTTTTCCCAAGCCTCTGTAAAAATGCAAAAAACACCCAGTAGACACATTCACAATTAAAAGAAAAAAATAAATAAAAAAAGAAATATTTTAAAAGAGTTAAGAACTTATAAATTTTAGCACAAATTGCATCTGTGTAATGTTGCTAAAGATGGATAAAAGTTGTTTCTGTTGCTAGGAAATTGTAATGGTACAAATTAGTATGTAACCATCACTAGGCCATGTTTCACAACCACCACAATCTCCTACACTGACCTCAATTTTACCATCTGGTACAGTTATCCCACCTTTGGAGGTACCAAAAAAATAAAAAAAAAGTTATGGAAGACCTTTAAAACCTTCATTTTAATTAATTGATAATAAAAAGAGGGATTCTATATCCATATCTCACACCATTTTAGATACCTAATAATCTGACAGATTATTTCATTTTTAAACCACCCATTTTTCTGGTATTAAAGTAAGAACAGTAGGAATGTTGCAAGTTAAACAAGCAGGCAGGGTCTNGTATTTCCAATTATGTGTGCTTTTTTTTCTGTCTCACAGAACACTTTTTACCCAAAAAGAGATGATATTTTTTATGAATGTCACAAAAATGACACCGATGCCAAGCATTTTCCTCCTTCGGACTCTGGGGATATCCCAGGGTTAACAAACAAGACTCTTCAAAAGAACTGGCTATACAAATAAAGTATGGATTTATGCTTGTCTGTGATGGTTTATTAAAAAAAAATAAATCAACCACAAAACAAGCAAACAAGCCCAAAACATAAATAACAATAATTAAAAACCCACAACAACCAAACAAANTGAAACAGGTACTGAGATAACTTTAATTTCAAAGTTTGGAGCAGAATAGATTTACAGTTGCAGAGACTGGTCTTTGCTTCTGATAGAGCAGGAGAGTACCAATGCATATGGGCTGAAAGCATCCAACACATTTACTTCCACACAGCTTGAATGTGGCAGTCAGGGGGTGTCTCACCACAGTCAGCTGCTCTCTGGTACAGTTCACCAGTTCTGCTAGGAATGATCCTAATCATCTGGCACTCACCACATTTTATATGCCTCAACAGCTTCACACTGAAGTAATCCACTCCTATGAGGAAACTATTGTTAGTAGACAGTTTTCATTCAGTTAAAGGGTGGGGAAAAAAAAGCAANCACAACCAGCAACTCCAAAAAAACAACACCCCAATTTTTCGCTAAATTCTACTCTAGCTCCAGTTCCAGTCTCCTCTTGGTTTTGTATCATCTGCAAATTGAGACAGGCTTGGGTTTTTTGGCCTGTTCCATCATTTGGTTTGCACAGTAGCAATTCAGCAGGGCAGAGACCTTGGCTAAGACACTGGGGTGGAATCTGACTAGTTCAGCATCCTCCAGAGAGTTTATCTAGCACTTGAATTCCTAGTTTATATTTTAAGAAAACAAAATAAAATTAAGTGAGACTGACAAATAACCACCAAAATCAAGATGTTATCAAGCAGGTGACACATACTGGTTGCACATTGCATCTTCATCTTTTGGGTTATTTCCATATTGAAAAAAATCATAGTAAGTAAAGCAGGTAACATTCACAGATGGCTCACCAACACTTAGAGATGCTGTTGGCAATATTAACTTACTCAAATTTATATTCTAATTGCTATAAAAATACCACAGCCTTAATCTACAGACAAATGCAAAATTACTACAGAACTAAAAGTGCTACAGTATTAGAAGACTTGTTCAAACAAGCAGAGATGCATGAGCTAATCCCTGTGAGAATTTATTTAGTGACTTCAACCCCTGTTCTGTTAATGAATTCAACGGGACATTTTTATTTCTGTGAATTTATTCTTCAGTTAGAATTGTTAATAAATTAATTATATGGCCATGCTCAGTCTCCAGATTGCTCGCATAACTATTTGCCATCCCACCAAGACCTTATGTTCATAAATCTGATTACTTACTCAGCTAATCCACATTTTTTTCAGTCTGCAAACCCACAGTGTTTTCAAGGTGGTTGCTGCATTAAAGATTATGCAAATGAGTATCATGACATTTTTATCTTTCTCAGCTGAGCATTTTGGAAATCAAGAACTTGTTCACATGAATAACTGCAGAAAACATTCATCAGAATCTGAATGCAAACTAAATAGGGAAATGCTTACTCCATTTTCACTTTCAAAAAATAAGATTAAATCTAATATGAGAAATTAATTCATAAATCTTTTGAGACAGTGTGTAACTATGTTAAATATTGCATAATCAATAATTATCCAAGATATAGCAGAATGCAGGGGTCCATTAACTGCACAGTGGCCAGTTTCTTCCTTTCAAAGCGTACACAAACAGAATAATGTTTAAAAACAAAGAAAAATATTACTTTCTTTTTTTCCCCAGTGTAGAGTTTTATTTTATCTTAGTGAAATCCGTATTTAACATAACCCTTTTTGTTAGATTTCTTTTTCCTACATAGTATTTTGCTTAAACTTGACAGACACAGCATGAATACCTGAATACCATTTTTGGTCAAAAGTCCACACTTCAGCTAACAACACTGACAAAAGGCAAGTGTGCTGTCAACTTTATTGAGTTAGTAGCAAAAAAAGCCCCAAATGAAGTACAACTACATTGCAAACAGAATAGCATTTTGACTCTTACTGCTCATTTCTGATGTGTCGAATTAATCATTTTTAAAATGAGAGGAGAGGCTACAAGGAAAATGGCACAAAAGGCATTTCTAAAGACCCTGCTTCACTTTTTGTGTTACTACAAATATAGAAATAGCTTTTTCAAAGCTTATAACAAGAAAATTGCATTACAAGATAGATATTTGATGTGTGCAGTAAAAAGGCCTTTAATGTTACAAAAGTAGCCTCCCTAATCCAAACTTCAAATACCTATTTTAAAGGCATTCAACATTGTTTAAACAAAGCTAGTGCAGTGCCTGCAGCTGCAAATTGCAGGGAACAAATGCAAATCATTAGAGTTCACGCTGCAGGCTCTGAAAAGTCATCAAAGCCTCCAAGTAATTTTAAAGAATAAGGCACAGAATGCCACACCACCTCACAAAGCTACCCTATAGGAACCCATTGCTTTTTACCTGAGAGGTGAAGTTAAGAACATCAGTCCTTCATTTTTCCCAAGCCTCTGTAAAAATGCAAAAAACACCCAGTAGACACATTCACAATTAAAAGAAAAAAATAAATAAAAAAAGAAATATTTTAAAAGAGTTAAGAACTTATAAATTTTAGCACAAATTGCATCTGTGTAATGTTGCTAAAGATGGATAAAAGTTGTTTCTGTTGCTAGGAAATTGTAATGGTACAAATTAGTATGTAACCATCACTAGGCCATGTTTCACAACCACCACAATCTCCTACACTGACCTCAATTTTACCATCTGGTACAGTTATCCCACCTTTGGAGGTACCAAAAAAATAAAAAAAAAGTTATGGAAGACCTTTAAAACCTTCATTTTAATTAATTGATAATAAAAAGAGGGATTCTATATCCATATCTCACACCATTTTAGATACCTAATAATCTGACAGATTATTTCATTTTTAAACCACCCATTTTTCTGGTATTAAAGTAAGAACAGTAGGAATGTTGCAAGTTAAACAAGCAGGCAGGGTCTGAAACAGGTACTGAGATAACTTTAATTTCAAAGTTTGGAGCAGAATAGATTTACAGTTGCAGAGACTGGTCTTTGCTTCTGATAGAGCAGGAGAGTACCAATGCATATGGGCTGAAAGCATCCAACACATTTACTTCCACACAGCTTGAATGTGGCAGTCAGGGGGTGTCTCACCACAGTCAGCTGCTCTCTGGTACAGTTCACCAGTTCTGCTAGGAATGATCCTAATCATCTGGCACTCACCACATTTTATATGCCTCAACAGCTTCACACTGAAGTAATCCACTCCTATGAGGAAACTATTGTTAGTAGACAGTTTTCATTCAGTTAAAGGGTGGGGAAAAAAAAGCAAACCTAAACAACGATACCAAAACTCCACCTCACAAACATGGGACAGGCATCTGAGATCTTCTTCCATCATTCAGAAGGCTCCTGCATTTTTCCTCACATATTGTTGAGTAAAGTACAATTTTCTTTCCAATTAATGAAGACTACCAGGCAGGTGACTGCTCACATCACAGAGCATGCAGAGCTATTGCTGAGCTGTATTGAATTTTCTTATTAGCAAGGCAAGATATAAAAAATAGACCTTGCAGTACTAGTGAGAGAAAGTGTTCACCTGGAGCCAGGTTCAAAATGAACAGCAGGAAGGGCCACATCACCCCGGGCCAGACTAGGAATTGCAAATTACACTTCTTCAGGTGAGCCCTCTTACTTATGACAAAGCAACTGCCCACTGAAGTGTTTAACAGGAACTTAGTGAGATACATGTCACTTATTCACCAGGAAAACACCTCATAATTTTCAGCTGGGCTGGGTGTGGACAGCCACCCAAGGAGAAGGCAGCCTTCCTACTCTACAGCCCTGCCATGTCCCTAATTCTATTACTCAGCCCCTGCACACACTCTCACCATTTAGACTGCCATTACTGCTATTTTCCAAGGAGTTGTTGGCCTTCTGGGGTTTTAAAGCATTTCTTGCCATGTAAAATTTCATTTCAGTTAATATTGCTGCAATACACATGTGCCCTGTGATTTTGTTTTTAGTAAACTGATTGATAAAAATGAGCACAGATAAGAAAATGCCCAGCTAAGAGCTATTTAAAAACTTTCACTGATGCAGCACATTAATTCTCTGCATGATTCACATGCAACTCTCCATTCAGATTTACTCTGCAGTAGCATTAAAGATGCTTCTCTCAGTGAAAATGTTCCTCTGATAAGGTATGCTTCTTAACTGGGCATGCCTGGGAGCTGAGCACACGGCATTTGAGTGGGAAAGAGATGGAACCCAGCCCTGGGAACAAAAAAAAAGGCTGACTAAGGCAAGATCAATGCTTTGGGCACACAGCAAAGCAGATTTGGCTTAGTCAGAGGACACAACTCCCCTGCAATTCCCAGTGCCCCTGCTCATTTCAAACTCAGGTCACCATCTTGAGTGTGTGACCGAAGGCTGGCACCTGAAGTGAGAAGCAGCACAGAATGCAGCAGCCTGTATCAGCCTGAAGGACTCGCTGAAGGCAAACTCAGTGGTATCCACCAGTCTGCTCCTCAGGGCTGCTGGAAGCCTGCGTGCTCAGACACAACAACTACCCTTGGGAAGGAGAAGATGGGGCTTGGGTTATTTGTACGAGGCCTTGCTTATGCCCCTGGAAGCAAATCTCATCCTGCTTTTCTGATGCATACACAGGTACCTGGAACACAGCCTGGAAGGCCAGGTTTTTGTCTTTGTCTCTTTCAGGCCACCTTCAAAGCTTTTGTTTTACATAGCATTGCCTGGCACCCCTACTGTGACCAAGCTCAGTCCTCATTACAGCACCGTCTATAAACGAGACCCAGTTTTTATGGCTGAATATCAACTTCTTGGACCTCTGCCTCTCCACAAGGCATGTGCTAGGGCAGGACCTCCTACAGCTGCAGCTAGAAACCTGCTACTCAGGCATTGCCTTGACATAGCTCAAACAAATATGGTAGTAAGCTGACCAGTATATTGAATATGGGCACATGTGAGCATAAAGCAGCTTAGAAGAGTTTTACCAAACACCAAGCAGCTTGAGAACTGTCTGCAACACCATATTACCACCAATCAGTTCTCTAGGGTAGGGTATTAAACAGCACAGACAGTAGGAGGACCTTGAAACCACAGTCCAGATCACCAGCCATCTATTCTGGTATGGTGCTCTGGTGCAAAATGACTCCAAAATGCAGGAAAAGGAAAAAAATGCACGCCGCGGGACTCAAAACGCGTTGATACCCGGGACTCGGCGACACCTCCCTTTCCACCCTTGCACGCTTCGTACCTCCTACGCTTAGCAAACCCAAAGCTCGCCACGCTTTGTCGCCTCCCACAGCAGCCCGGGCCCGAGGCCGCGCAGCCGGGTAAGGCGAGCTGAGATTCCCCCGAGGGCCGTCTCTGCAGGCCCGGGGCAGGAAGCAGTGAGGGGGCAGGCAGCTTCCTACAAGGCACCGAAGCACCGGGCTCTGCCGCCCGCGGTGGAAACCCTTAGAAGCGGGGGCCAAACCGCCGTGACCGCGCTCCCCTGCGGCAGCCCCCGGCTAACAGTCTCCCCGCCACAGAGCTGCTGCGGGCAGGGTGCCGCTTGGAACTGCGCATGGCCCCTGCGCCTGCGTGGGGATGCCTTGCGCCCGCACGGCGGCGGGGGGGGAGGGGCTGAGGGCGATCGCTGGCTCTCGGTTCCGCCCCTCCACCGTGCTTGCACCGGGCGCGGAGGCGGGGGGGGGGGGGGGGGGGGNGGGGGGGGGTGGGGGGAGAAGAAATGGCGAGTCTGATCCCTGCGGCGGCTTCCACTTGCGCCTCCTCTCCCGCCGGCACCCCGTCCCGTAGCAAGAAGCGCCCGGCGAGCCCCGGTAGCGGCCCCGCCAAGAAAAAGAAAGCAACTGGACCGGGCGGCTCGCAGGTAATGGGCGTGCGGCGACAATGGCGCATGCGCCGCCGGGACCCCCTCCTCCTTCCTTCCCCCGGCTCCGTGCGTGCGCGCTGGAGACGGGCGAGGGGTGCGAGTGCGCCTGCGGGGGGCTTCGGCGTGTGGTTGCTGCCTCCCTCCGCTAGCTCCTCCTTCCCCGGTGGCGACCCCGGCCCCGGCGCCGCCTCCCCCCTTGGCCCCCAGCGCCTTGTCCCCAACAGTCCCGTCCGTGGCCGCGCTGCTGAGCCCCGGGGAAGGGCTCCAGTGGCCCTCGGGCCGGCGGTTTCATTAAAGCGTTTGAACGCCGAGTTTTAGGCCTCTTACTAAGTCTCCTTGTAGCGCGGAAGCTGCGTCTCTTTCACCTGTACAGCTAAACCCCTAGTGCAGTTCTTGTGCCTTCCCTAGCCGAGTGTGGGAACTGAGCGGCAAAGCTTACCGGAGATCAGCTAAAGCTGCCTTTAAGTCACGTAACTGTCGGCGTTGTGGGCGTTGGCACCGTTCAAACCGTCGCGCGGTTGTTCGTTTTTTCCATACTTGGCTTTAATACCTTGCTTTCTACCTGACGTCACGCCATACCTGAGCTCGCTTTGTACACCTACGTGCACAAACCGTTGAGTGTGTATGACGATGATTTTAAACTGAGGTAGCTGATCAGTCACGGAGGGACTACGCTCCAAAAGTAATACCTGGAAGAGGTTCAGAGTTACTGTGTATATAACCTCAATACACTTCAGATGCAGTATGTCTCTGATGACTTCGTTTAGAAAGATTTTGGTAGCTAAAGTGGTTAAAAAAGGCTTGGAAAACATGGTTGTCTTCCACCCCTGAACACCCCGCTCCGAGGGATTCTTCTTAGTAATATTTCATGAACTCTAACTTAGCTACACAGTATGACCTCCTGCCAGTTAGGTTGCTTATTTTATTGAGCCATCAGATCTGGGGAATGTTTCTGCATTTTTCAGCCGATCTACTCTCCAGACAACTCAATGCACAGGCACAAACACTTCCTCATTGTGAATGATGCTCTTGTATCACTTGTTTTCACCCTGTGGCAGGTACATAGTTTATTTTCCTTTTCTGGTGGGTTTATCCCTAGGAAAGGGAGTATGAACCATAATGCTTAATGTAGCTAATAAACTGCTCTGTGGCTGTGAAAAATTACTGAATTACTGCCTGTTCTCATCATGTTTCAAGGTCTGCTAGAGATAACAGCCTGGACTTTCCAGAATGGAGAGGACTGGTCTGTGCAAGTGTGCACATGTGTGTGTATGCAGATAGAAAACATTATGGACTTGCACATAATTTAGATGTGTACAAAATATTTTCTATTTAAAAAAAAACTTCCCCAAACCTTTCAGCCTCTAAAACTGTTCTCTGAAGTTCACATCAGACTTAAGCCTGTGGACAGCTTCCAGTGTTAGGTGACAGTCCATGAATTCATACTCAGACTGGGTTTTGATAGTGTGTGATAAAACAGTTTTTGCAATTCTTCTCACAAGTGATTTCAGTGGAGGAAGGAGTAATTTCTCAATATTATGTCCAAGTCAATGTACTCATTCACAGACTTCAGTGTAGATCAATCCTGTAAGGAAAAGAAAATGTGTAACCTCAGGAATGGGACAAGAAACAGCTCGTTGATTTTCTAGCAGTCACATTCAGCATTGCTGACTAGCTCTAGAGTGAGCCAGTTCAAACTGCAGTCAAATGGGGGCCTTGAGTTTTTTGAGGTAGAAGCATTGATCATTTGATGCTTTCTTCTGCAGTGCTTTATTTAATCTTAATCTCCAGAAGCCCTTAAAAGTCCTTAATTGCTGAATAATGGATTTTTTTTCTGGATCAGGAAACGTTTGACACAATGAAACAATAATTTTGGTCTGCTGAGCTATTCAGAATATAGCCAGTCAAGAAACACTTAACACTATTTTATAATTTATCTGATTTTTAAGTGGCTCAACCAATCATGGACTAGGTCATCCATTAATTTTAAATACTTTCTCCAAATACATACTGAGAATACAATAATTGTGGGATTTTAACGTTATTTTTATTTTTTTAGTTCCGAAAAGGTAACATTTACCTAGCAGTCTGATAGGTACCCACCTTTAATACACACAGCATACAGATTTTTATAATTTTCATTATGTTTCTCCAACATATGAATTGCTACTTTCTCTAAGATACACTTTAGGAACATGACCAAAAAAACATTCTTCATCGTTTGTATGAGCTGCCAACCCAAAGGTATTGAGTCATGCTTGTTTTGGAAGGACTTTGCCCATAGGGCTTGTCAGTCATGTCTGCAGAAGGAGACACATGCTTTTTGGATATAATACAGGTATTTACCAAATGTGAAATTAAAAGTGAGTTTACAGGAAAGAATGATTGCAATTGATTACATCATTTTCATTAGCATTACACAATTATTCCTCCCATGCAGTTGTGCCACTGAAAAATACTTTATAAATACTTTATAAATAGCTTTTTGCTTCCTTCTTCTCCATCACTGTAGCAACACCAGTTCTTGGTGCCATTTAGAAAATAATGACTGAGCTTCCTCTTCTGCAAAGATATTTCAGAGTTGAATTATTAAATGTACTGATTTTTTTCTAGTTGTGAATATTGTGGCAGTACTACTGGCAACCTTCATTTTATGTAACTAGCTCTCATATGTATATTTAACAACTCCTGTATTTCTGGTTCTATGCTTAAAAGCAAAAGTTATACAGCAATGTTAGAAAAAAACAAGTCAAAATAGTTTAAAGTTATCATCTTCTTAAATAAGCTCCTTTTAGGTGCAACATGAAAATAAAAGGAATGACTGAAATATGCTTAGAACTCCATTTGTAATTTAAATGTAACTGAACAATGATATTTTATATCCTAAACTGAAGATCACCAGATTAGCATTCTGAGACAGCTGTAAATTCAATGAGAAGACTTAAAAATATACATATTAACATGGTTACTGTTATGTACTCAGAAGCTGTCCAGTGAAGACAGAGTGCTTACCCTAGTGCATAAATAGCATGGAATTGGACTCTAAACCATCAGTAAATTAAATCAATTCTCCTGTTACACTATTTTACCAAGCCTATCATTGTAAGCAGGAAATCTTCAAATCAATTTGAAAATAACTTTGTTTAAACAAAGAGTCCATTCTATCTGGCTGTACTTTCCTGAAAAATGAAGTTATGGAGAATGAGTTTAACTACAGAATCAGTGAGCTCAACTGAGCTGAACTGCTGCTCTCATCATGTGCTGGGACAAGTACCTCCTCTAGTGAGTCACAGTATAACAACTTTCTGATGAAAAATTAAAAATTACCTCCTTAAAAACTCAGACCTTGCTCATTCCAATCAGTACAGCACTAAACTTAGAGTAATGATTATAACAGTATTCCATAGAAGACTTTGTGTAACAGAAAAGCATGGTTTTCCTTTGTAGTTGGAAATTTAATAAACAAGTTGCATTTCACACCAAATCCACCTGCCCTGAAAGAAACAGCATGACAGTAGGGAGATGTAGGTACTTGTGTAGTTAGTTTAATAAAAAACTAGCACTTATCACTGTTGTTATGCTCTAGACTGCACTTTATTTTATTTTTAACATCTCTCAGCCCTTAAGGTTATGTCTCAGTAACTGAAAATACATGAATTTAGCCAATGAAGTGGTGCCAGTTTGAAGCTACTGCTTGCTTGGTATGATATAATGGAAGATGTGCTCCCAGGAGATGTTATCTTAACCCTAATTAAATAGATTTAAATGACACTTTCATTGATTAGAGTATAGATACCATGATCCAGTGCAGTCAGTTCCTAGTTACTGATAAGAACTGCTGAGGTGAGCTCTTCCAGCTCAGCACACTTACTCAGAACCTTACCCAAGAGTCTTGGCTCTTATCAAACTAGCAGCCAGTTAGCCAGGGTGCATACTCACTGCTTACATCTCCTCATCCTTTCCAACACATGACCACAGATCCTTTCCAGCAGACAGTGAACAGCTGAAATACTAAGCACCTGCTCTTCCCTGAGGTTCTTGTAGTTTTCTGTAAAAAACAGCTTATTTTCAGACAGTTCACTAATGAGAGCCAGGATTATCCTGAGGTAGCAGTTTTTTTCACTTGCGTATTTGAAGTCAAATCTGTTAAACAACCAGGATCCCTCCAGTTCCTGATGGGGAAGTATTATAATTAAAAGACTAATAGCAGATTATATAGCAAAAACTGTCAAAAGTTAAGTGTGTTTTAAGTTAAACTTCATTAAAAAAAAGGGAATTGCTTTTATAGAGCAATCTGGATTAAAAGAGAAGCTGTCAAAACTGAGAGCTAAGAATTGACTTTGCTTGAATTTTATCACATATTGAAGCTTTAGATGATCTATAATGATAAAAGCATGTGAATTTCCAAACCAGACTATCACAGTCTCAGATGTACCAACCCTCCAACCAACTGTGATTAGATTTTAGATGTAAATACAGATGTGTTATGTTGTTGAAAGCCAAAAGCATATCTGTATTGGCTTTACTATGGGCATCAGTA
Source organism: Ceyx cyanopectus (assembly GCA_013401355.1). NCBI lineage: Eukaryota > Metazoa > Chordata > Aves > Coraciiformes > Alcedinidae > Ceyx > Ceyx cyanopectus. The sequence continues at coordinate 38,811 of VYZU01067149.1, forward strand.
TGCTGATTTTTTTATGATCATTTACAGGTATGGATAGTATCACTTAAGTGGTGCAGGTGGAAAATTCAAGTAAGCTTTCAACAATACAATCCTTTTTCAAATCTGAAAATGAATCAGCAACTTCCCATGCTAAATACAGAACAGGTGCTTAGAGTTTGGTTAGGCATGCATCAAGTAGACCTTTTTCTTCAAAGAAGAAAAGGTTAGTGGCATCCCAGAGGAGTACAGAGGATGTTAATCAGGGAAAGAAGATAGTATTATGAAAATACTCAGCATCTTGGAGAAAGGAGGAGGGAGTTAAACCCCTGTAGTAAATGGCATGAAAGTTATGCACCATAAAAAGTCTTTCTCTTGAGTCAGTGGTGTATTGCTATGCAGTCAATCCAGAAGCTTGTCTTAATTTTCAAAATAAACAGATGCATTTAATAAACAATAACGCCTCTGCCTAGAGACCTTGTTACATTTATGCCCTGAAACCATCAGGACTACAGCAAAATACTGTTGAAATGGAACATACAGAAATTAGGGCAGTAATTAATGTGAGTTATATGACTACTCATGACCAAAAAAGCTTTTTGTTAATAAACCCAGTATTTTCTGTTATACAGAATATTGATTTCTAACTAGGGAGATGGAAAGTTGCCCAGAGAGCTGTGGAATCTCTGTCCTTGGAAGTGTTCAAGACCTACTGGGATAAAGCCCTGAGCAGCCTGGTCCAAGGTCAGTTTTGACTCTGCTTTGAGAAGGAGGTGGTCTAGTGACTTCTCAAGACCCTTTTCCAGACTCAGTGATCCAGTATTACTGTCTCATTTCAGACATCTGATTTATGTGATTAAGTTGGGTGCATCCTCTCCTTAGATGAGATGTCATACCCTGCATCCATCACATGCACCAGGGTGCCTCATTTGAGGATTTTTCCCCACTGAATGAATGAAGCTCCAAACCCATTGACTACATTTAGATGGTATTAATTCTCCTTACACTGTAACATAAGAGTTATCAACAGTTAACAGTTAACAACAGTTATGTTTTAGAACTGTCTTTCCTTGGGAGGAACAGCACAAATGTTCTTAGAGCAAAATTAACTCTTAAAACCAACAAACTGTAATAGGAGAAAGCCATTTTTTCCTTGACATATGCACAGAGTTTTCAGGCTCCTCATATCAAAGTAGTTAATTGAAATGTCATTATTTGTTGGTTGATTATCTTTGTTTATATAATTTAGGACTAGCACTGCTAGTTTGAGTCTCACATGAACAACCTTAAATTCTCTCAAGTCAGAAATTCTATTTTCTCCTTAATTTTTATTAAACCCATTCATTGCAGCCAGAATTGCATTTCAGTGCAGCCACACAATTGATCTATCTAGCCTCCTTTCCACCCACCTAAAAAGGTATTGATATAATTTGCTAAATAATTCACTTTGGGAGACTTCTTAAAACATCCTGTTAAGCAATCACAAAATATTAAATACTGTATTTTCCTCTTCATCTACAGTTGTGGGTGTGATACTAAAACTTCACTCATTCTGATGTAGTGGAAAAGTCATCTTTTAATAGTTCTGTTTCAAGTCCAGAAAAAAAGTTTATATGCAGAACACTGATCTGTTTGGTGCTTTTCAGATGTGCTGACTTACCTCTCAACTTCAGTATATAGTATCAGAGTGAAGAGTATAGCCACAGAACTTACATAGTTAAGTAAACAACCACCTACTTGTACAAATGTTTCTGAAGAAATATNCAGAAATTAGGGCAGTAATTAATGTGAGTTATATGACTACTCATGACCAAAAAAGCTTTTTGTTAATAAACCCAGTATTTTCTGTTATACAGAATATTGATTTCTAACTAGGGAGATGGAAAGTTGCCCAGAGAGCTGTGGAATCTCTGTCCTTGGAAGTGTTCAAGACCTACTGGGATAAAGCCCTGAGCAGCCTGGTCCAAGGTCAGTTTTGACTCTGCTTTGAGAAGGAGGTGGTCTAGTGACTTCTCAAGACCCTTTTCCAGACTCAGTGATCCAGTATTACTGTCTCATTTCAGACATCTGATTTATGTGATTAAGTTGGGTGCATCCTCTCCTTAGATGAGATGTCATACCCTGCATCCATCACATGCACCAGGGTGCCTCATTTGAGGATTTTTCCCCACTGAATGAATGAAGCTCCAAACCCATTGACTACATTTAGATGGTATTAATTCTCCTTACACTGTAACATAAGAGTTATCAACAGTTAACAGTTAACAACAGTTATGTTTTAGAACTGTCTTTCCTTGGGAGGAACAGCACAAATGTTCTTAGAGCAAAATTAACTCTTAAAACCAACAAACTGTAATAGGAGAAAGCCATTTTTTCCTTGACATATGCACAGAGTTTTCAGGCTCCTCATATCAAAGTAGTTAATTGAAATGTCATTATTTGTTGGTTGATTATCTTTGTTTATATAATTTAGGACTAGCACTGCTAGTTTGAGTCTCACATGAACAACCTTAAATTCTCTCAAGTCAGAAATTCTATTTTCTCCTTAATTTTTATTAAACCCATTCATTGCAGCCAGAATTGCATTTCAGTGCAGCCACACAATTGATCTATCTAGCCTCCTTTCCACCCACCTAAAAAGGTATTGATATAATTTGCTAAATAATTCACTTTGGGAGACTTCTTAAAACATCCTGTTAAGCAATCACAAAATATTAAATACTGTATTTTCCTCTTCATCTACAGTTGTGGGTGTGATACTAAAACTTCACTCATTCTGATGTAGTGGAAAAGTCATCTTTTAATAGTTCTGTTTCAAGTCCAGAAAAAAAGTTTATATGCAGAACACTGATCTGTTTGGTGCTTTTCAGATGTGCTGACTTACCTCTCAACTTCAGTATATAGTATCAGAGTGAAGAGTATAGCCACAGAACTTACATAGTTAAGTAAACAACCACCTACTTGTACAAATGTTTCTGAAGAAATATTTCAGAAATTCTCCTTGAAATTAGCATCAGCTCTCTTCTCACTTTTCCTCCTGAACTATGGTACAGTTTCTTTTCTGGTCCTTTTTAAAAGACCTTTGGAGCATCTGATACAATTACTGCTCTCTGATAAGTTATGCCTTTGATAACTTTTTGAAGGTTTGTAGAAATAATATTTTTATTCTCTATTGCTTTAGAACTGAAATGTTCCATGAGTCAGTGTACCTAACGTTTGTCTTTCTGACATGGTATTTTGATATTACAATCTTAGGTACCTTTACATGAATGGAAAAACCTTCTGAGTAACTATAGACTGCAGTGCTAGCTAAGCCTTTGCAACATGACTGCCAGGATTTACTAATTCATCATGGCAGCAGTGGGTGAAATTAGAAGAAATGTAAGAGAAACAGAATTTTTATCTACTTAAAGTGACTATTAGGATGGACAGAAGGAAGTGCTAAAAATGTGCAAAAAACAGGGAAAAATGCAAAAGTAAAGTTTTGCTTTCTGTGTTGGTCTACCAGTTAGTCCATAACATCTGAATGTAAAATTCTGCCTATTCTATTTCAGGTCTGTTTTTCCCAAGAAAAGCAGATAGGAGCTCTGGAAGAAAGATAATACCCTGTCCTTAGTTGAAACTAATTTATTGCCTTCCCTTAAAGAAATGTTGTTTTGG
>VYZU01067151.1:1169-19689 GCA_013401355.1 Ceyx cyanopectus
GTTATTTAAAGTTAGGAGCATAAATATGGAAGCAGAAGCAGTAAAGCACAAGTCACAGAACCGTATCATATTATTTTACCCATATCCAACCAATCTTGTTTAACTGTTTTGAAGAGGATAAGTTTTGAGCAACACAAATGACAATGTCAGCAGAGAGAACAGTTGCATGGAAATAACCCATGAAGTATAGATCTTTTCCCTAAGCAGCTGTGCCTCTGTTAATTCAGAAGCTCTAAGCAACAAAAAAAAACTATTTTGACAAAATGAGCTTTGAACAGGTGAAAATTCAAAGTAGTGAGATCATAGGAGGACCATATTTGAAATATCAACCTGTGGCCTACACATCCCACAGCTTTGTGATCTACATTTTGCTTAATTCCAGGCCAAAGCAGCATATGCTCTAGTATGGTGTGTCACAGCATAAAGATAAACCCTTCAGTCCATGGAAGGACACACATACACACTGAAGGCTAACACACTGGTGCACGCATTGCAGTCTCCTCATAAGGAGAGCATTCATTAATTTGAACTAAAATTTATGATTTACAAATTTAGGATCCTCCCTCCACCCTCATGCCAAGAAAACTACTGGTACACATGCTTGCAAAGAAATGTGTTTTATAGGAGGACATCAAGAATCTTAGACAATGAAAATACTTTATATGCAAACATGTATAGCAACTAGAAACAAATGTTAGAGGCATGATGGAGCTCTGCAAACAGCAAATATGGCTTCTCTTTTGGTCCTGCCATTGACTAGACACATATCCCTAAGAAAGTCACTCTTTCACAATACTGCAAGAAAGACTTGAGTCCAGGACTTGAAAAGCTCTTCATAGCTGGTCTATCCTGTGCTAAGAAAGCAGAGCAAAAAACAGTAGTTGAAAGATTGGTTGTGACATGTATCTTAGTCAACTGTACCTGAACCAATCTGCACCATCTCCTAATTCTAGCAGAGATGCTTTCAAACTCCTGGAAGGTGCAGAGATGGGGGCTGCTGCTCTGTAAGCCCCAGGGATTGCAGAGTCAGTACAACACATGTTTTTCTCACCTGAGATAATATCTATCTATCCTATAATAAAACCATACAACTTCCGAAGGTGTGCAAAGAACAGGTTGAGCTAAGGAGATCAAAATCTGCTAGTTTGGGGTTTATGTCTGGCAAACAACACAGTGGGAAATAAATTTTTCCAGCATTAGGGCATCTTATTAATCTGTGAATGGATGATCAGGTTCCTCTTTTAGCATATAGCTCCTGCAAAGTGCTGCAAAAAGCCACAGGGCACCCATAACAAAATATCTGCTGGAGACTCACAGGGAATGGAACGAGAATATCTGTCATGTGGGTATATGCCTGCTCTTATTTTTCATTAGATGAAATATAGATGGCACTCATTGATAGTATCAGCACCACATTATGCACCATTTCTTCTATTAAGTAGAGGGTTTCTGGGCATTGTCATTGTCTAATAGAAAAGTTAAGAAAGCAGAACCCGATCTCATGCACACCTGCTCCATCTCTCACTCATTCTGAACACATTTCAAGGCATCTTTTCTAATTCACTCTGCCAAAACCATTAATCTCAGTAGCAAGAATTTCTTCACAATGTTTGTATATCTAAGGGACTTTTAAAGTTGGTTAATGCTTTTTTTTTTTTTAAATATGACTGGAGGACTGACAGTTCTACAACCCCCAGGCATCTAATTTGTAGCCAAGACATGTACATTTGGAAAGGAAGAAAAAGAAAAAGTACAACACAGCTCAGACTGAAACAAAAGGTGTTAAACTGAACCTTGGGAATATTTATAATAGAAACAAATCTGACAGAACCAAACCTTTAACAACTCCCTCCTTCATTTGCTAGGACACAGCCTGATAAAGCACAGAAATGCTACTGTAGCCCCTGCGGGCTTATTTTGACTAAATCTCAGGAATGCAACATATAAACACCAGACTCCCACATTACACTGTTACAACTTGCATTAGCAGCCATTGGACAAAAGCCACATTTTCACAGAAATATCTTACAGGGATAAATCTTAGTTTGTGGGGGGAGGGTGTTTTGTTTTGATTTTTTAAAACAAGTTCCTCACATAAATCTTGTTCTCAAAATTCAAGAGGTGACCAATATATTGCAAAGAACAGCAAAATCACTTTTTCAAGTGCACCAAGGAGCCTTGTTTATCTATTTGATGCTTTACTTAAGACAATACATTTTTATATTAGAAAGTCACAGCCATGAATGGCAGCTCTATTTTCTTTCAAAAAACCAGTTTTATAGACCCAAGTCTCCATACATATACTTTTTTTCTAGAATTAGTCAGTATCTGACTTTCTGACTAACAAATGTGCATTTCCTATCACAATTGCTTGCATTAGGAAATTGCTCTGTTGTGCACTGTTGATTCAGAACCTTATTGTGCTATGTGCTGTAAAAAACATTTTAGTATTTCCATTAAAAAACATTTTTTACTATTTCAGTTAAACAATAGCTCCCAAACCACAAGAAAAGGCAAAAGTAACCCAATTATCTCATCATGTTTTCTTTTGTTATCAGAACTGGCACCACTTAAGAGACCATAACATGACGTTAGAGTTTCTTTCCTAATTGAAGAGCTATTTCACATACATCCGTAGCAATGAACAGGGACAGCAGAGCCTTCGGTTAAGTTTATGCTGCCCTCTTGTGACGTCCATGTATAATTGTTACAACAAACAACCTACCATGAAATTCGCATTTAATTTGATTTTTGAAGGGACTTTCATTAAGGGAGGAGGGGAGGGGGGTAATCTAATGTTACTAATGAAGGTTAGGTAGTGTGATGTTGATGCATAGCAAAATAAATTCTCAGAAGGAAAACAGGACAGAAAAACTGGTGTATAAACGGCAATTTTTAATGTTTCACCTTGCCATAAAGGTATGAATGCAAGTAATTATTAAAGCCATGGAAAGGAAACTTACGTTTTTCCAGGAGATTCTTTTAACCAGAATAGATCATCACTTGTAATTCCATACTCCAGTGCACCTGCAATCTATAATCACACAGGTTAGATCTTGAGTCTACAAGGCAATTCCTGGCAGAAAAAAAAACAAACTAATAGCAACTTGGGCTCTATTAGCTGAAGTATAGCCAGTAGACCAAAGCGAATAGATTTGGGGGTGCCCAGGTATATTATCCAGTCTTCACCTTTAGAAATTGTCAAAGCCTGACTGCAAAAAGTCCTGAGAAACATGATCTGACCTCACAGTTGACTCAGTAGCTGACCTTGACCTCCTTGAGCAGGGGGTTGAACTAGATAACCTCTAGAGATCCCTTCCAACCTGAATTATCCCACAGCTCTAAGCAAGATCAACATAATAAATTGATGCAAATTGTTTCCTATGTAAATGGTTTTTTTTCTGAAAAGCCTGTGCTTTATATACCAGATAATTTTTCACATGATGAGTACAAAAATCTCTGTGTATTGCTTTATATTTACATTCTTTATCCTTCAGACAATCACTATTATCTGCAACAAAACCAGTAAAGCTATTGGAGTTTTTAGATGGCAAATGGAACTTACATGTGTAGGATATTTTGGTCTTCCTCCAGTAGCAATGACAACGTTTTCTGCAGTAACAATAGTCTACAAATAAAAATACAAAATAAAAATAAAACATTTGAAATCCTTTTATCTGTCTTTGGATTTTATCTATGTACAAATGCAATAAATGAGAATGCTGGCACTACCATCTGCTATTTATGTAACATAATAATCAGCAATGCATAAAAAAAAGGATGGAGATAAAAAGCTAATATGTTCAGGAGTTTCTCCCACACTTGCTCTATCAGTTTTTAGTATTACGCTTACCATTGTTCCTATATTGGACAAGATACTGATGACTACTTGGAAGCAACAGCTGTGCACAAACTGCAGCTTTTTACTATCAATTTTTGCTTAGGACAAAACACACAGAGGTCAGAGCAAGAGAATTCTGTCTCTGGAGCTCATCTATCTGAAAAGTGGCAGGTTTTTAGAAAATGCTAGGCATTAACCCCAAAAAACCTTTTGCTCTCTGAAGGTGGTATCAACCAGTAACATTACATAATTACCCTAAAAAGGTGTTAAAACTGCATCTACAGACTCTTGCTAAACATACAGAAATGGCCACTATCATGTTATGGGACCCAGTTGCTTGAATCTGCACATTCAGTATAATCACCAACAAAGCAAATTGGAAAAGTACAGTCTAGTTCCCAGTTGACCTAAAACACAAGATATTTAGACCTAAAGTGTTTGAAGGGAATGAAGATGCAGAAATCAGCCCAGTAGCTCACCTCTTTACCTGCTTTTGTTAAACCACGGATTGTATGTGGATCAGAAAAACTTCCTTTCATGTTGAAATATTTCACCTTCCTGTTCAGAAGAAAACAGCACTGTAAATGCACACTTAACAAAGAACAGCAATGAAATACAATCAGCTACTTTTTCCATAGCTGAAGTGCTGCAAAGGATAGCAGACAGGGAGAGAAAAGTAAAAGAAAGCATCCCATTCTGTAGGAATACTATTTTAAGTCACTGTTCCTGTGTGACAGTTAGCTCCTCTTACAGCAAAGTACCTAACCCTGTAACATGCTTTGGGATCAGGTTATTGACCTCTTTAAATGATTCATTTTCCACTAGCCATAGCATTACTTTTACTATCTATAACATTACTAATACAATGCTCACTTGAAAGCAAACAAAATTGATCCTGCATGCGTTGAAAGACTAGTACTTGTTAAATTACCAGTTAATATGATTTATCTATAAAAGGAATTGCATGCTGAAAAACTTGAAACTATTTCTGCTCTGAAAAAAAATAAATCAACTGCTCTACACTGTTAGAAAGCTTTCATGTATAGTCACATTCAACCAGTATTTCCTAGAAGAGAAAAGGAAGGGGGAGAAAAAATTGCTTAAATTGGCAAGGGCACTCAAGAGTCCTGGGCTGAATGGACCTAAAGGAACTACAAACTCAACATACTGCCTCTAATGAGAGACTCCAAAAGCACCCCAGCAACTCAACAAAGAGAAGAAAGATGACATTCAAAGTCTTATTTACTTGTCTTGTAGTTGCACTCTGTGTCCCCAGTTCAAGGATTTCACATAATTCTGAACAGCTTGTGCCATCACAGACCTGTCACAAAAGAAACCAAACACAAACTCATCACATTAGATTATGTAACTCAAAAGATATGGGCAATTGTTAGAAATTAGGAGGGTTCTACAGCAATTTTTGATATCCAAGTAAATTATCAAGTTGAAATCAACTTAAAACCTGCCCTGATAAACCAGAAAATACTGTTTCGTGTTTTAAATAAGCAGTCTAAAAATTCACTTTCCTAACAGTCCCTGAATAAGCACCAACTGTGAAAAGTTGCTCCACGTTTGCAGCACACAACAGGGGATATGAGCAATAATCTTTACCAGTTATGATGAACAGGTTGGGCTATATTCCAGCCATAATGTTGGGCATCTTTAAGGGCACTCCCTAAAAGGGCTGCTTGATGCATAAGCTTTTTAGGAATGCAACCAACATTCACACAAGTTCCACCAAGTCCCCATTTGGTTCCTTGAAGAGGAAAAAAAAGTAAATTCAGTAAATGCATCAGGTTAGTGTAACTTCATGCAGTTGGGTTATTTAGGTTACTTATGAAATTAGCTAGAAAATTCTGAAGCAACACATAGTATACTATCTCCTACAGATCAGCTATAGCTAACTCTGCTTATGATCATTTGTTTTGATAAAAACTCTCCCTATATATTTTTCATCTAATATTTAAGCTTATTAGGATGTTTCTCAGAGCTCTGAAGATCCTCTCACTGCACATTCACACTTGTTTATTTGCATTTGGAGATCTTATTTTACATATTGTACATGAAGACTGTCAATGTGATGTGATTAGTAATTATTAGAAACTGTCAATGACATTTTGACAGATATTCTCCCATATTTAACTCCGAAATCTACTACAAATGGTAGCTTCAAACCCTGCTAACTGCCTTCATGTGCAGGAGAAACAGGCTGAGCTGGGACATCACTGGAGAGCACAAGCAGTACAGCAATCTGGGCTGAAGGGCCTTCACTGGAAGCAAAGCAGGCAGCCTGGCTTTGGCCACTTTGCTGCCTGGAGCAATCCGCTCACCTAGACAAACATTTTATACAAACATCCAAAGATGAACCTAGTATTTCTCTTTCATACCTCGTGGAGAAGGTTCCACATAATCCAAAACTGCCACTTTCCTTCCAAACTGAGCAGCTGTAAACAAAAAGCAAGCCAAGTGATTCAGAGAAGGGAGGCACACACATTTTCAGAAGCTCAGGTACAAAGAGTACAGGAGATAACGGGTGTTGCATTTTACTAACTCCAGATACCAGACTAGGGACTCAGGTTCCTATGTAGTCAGCAGATTCTCCAGGAAGCACTTAATAACCCCAACTAGAGCCTTCAGCTTCCACCAACCCTAAGAATGCAATTTAACCCAAAATGAGATATTTAAGAATCTGTGGGTAGTTGAACACATTGCATTGAGTTATAAAGAGGCAAGATGCTCTATAGCAGTTAAAACAGATCTTAGAAACGGTTTGAAGGGACTATTGTTTTAACCCATAAGAAACAGTATAATTAAAAAAACCCCTAACAGTATCTATGGAGGCACTTGGTATTTTACAATAACAGTGAAACAAAAGCTTATTAGATTTTTCCCATGACGAATTATAAAAATCACTTTTTTTAAGGTTAAGAGGAAAACCAAACAAGATCACCCCACCTGAGGGTGTGAACTAATTTGCAGATTAACTATAGGGAGCTGGCTGAGGTAATGATTAACGTGCAGAGACCAAAGTATACTATGTTTCTTAAAAAGCTTTAGCATTATCAGTAACATTTCTCGTAGTTTCCACAAACACCACTTAAGCTAACACAAAACTATTGTTACTTGTACATACAAACCTTCTTTTGCACAAGCAAGGCCTCCAGACCCTCCACCAACTACCACAAGATCATACTCGTTCTTTCCTGGGAAGAGGACGAGGACGTGAAAAGAAACAGGCAAGAAAGATAGGAGAGGTATGTAATAATGCAAATATCAAATGGTACACTATGTTTTACATTTGATTACTGTTGATTTGTGTTTACTAGAGCACTTTTTTTCAGTGTCTAAAACATTTCTCCAAATATTGTTCAACTATCCAGTCTGGTTTTATGAATGAACTACAGAAAATAAAGCAATCCAAAAGAAGGGAGGAAACAGAGCTGATTTTTTACACATTGTCCCAGAAACTCTTTTAGACAATTGTAACTGGGACCCAGTACAGGCCTTCTGTCTCCACATTGCAGCAGCAAGTTCAGCAGAGTTTTCAGCAGGGTCATCTTATCAGACTGGCCAAGCTGCAGCTGAATGTAGGCCCTGCAGGGATGTGATGGGGCACTCAGAGGGAAGCTGGCCCCTTTTGCCAACAGCCTCCCCAGAGCCCAGCCCCGTCTCCCAGAGCAGCTTTCAAGAGGCAGGAGAAAGCTACAGGTGAGTAACAACTCGGTTCATAGCAAGGGCATCAGGACAACCCCTGTTTTCGGAGGGCTCTCAGCGGTCCAGGGCGGACAGCCGCGCTTCACAGCATGAATGACATCAGCTCGGCCAGCATAGCAGGTCTCTTCTCGGCAGTTCAGAGCGGGCAGTTGGGCTGGGAAGGCTGATACCCCGGCTCGCCGGAGCTCAGCCTGTCTGGAGAGGCTCGGCTGCCCCTCGGGCTGCCCGCTGCCTCTGCGGAGAGCGCCTTTGCACGGGAGGCCTCGCCCGCTCCCCGGGGCTCCCTCACAGGGCCGAGGGATGGGCCCCGGCAGAGGCAGCGGGGCGGGGTGGTTCCGAAAGCCGCTCCGGATGGAGGCGGCCCGCCTCCCTCCCTGCTAACGGAGCGGAGCGGGAGCACCGCTCTCCAGTCCCCACAGCGGTGGCTCGAGTAAGGCGACCGCCGGCCTCTGCCCGCCGTGCGGGTGGTGGGAAGGGCTCGGAAGACACTCCCCAGGCGCTTTCGGTGTCAGGGAGAGAGGGCAGCCCGCTTTCCGCGAGGACAGGCGGAGGAGCGACCTCTGCCAACCCCAGCGGGCTCCCCGTACCTGAAAGGGCTCGTACCGTACGACAGAGCCCCGACGCTCCCAAGAGCTGCTCCCGCCTCCGCCACAGCGCCGCCATGCTGTACGGCACAGCCCCTCTCGCGCGTACAGGACCCCGGCGAGGTGTCCGAGCAGCGCCTGAGAGGAGGGTGGCGAAGGCGGGTGGCTGAGGGAGCGAAGCCCCGTGAGGGGAAGGCGCGAGGATCGCCGCCCCGCAGGTGCGCGCACGAGGGGAGGCTGCGCGCTCCCGGGGAGGAGCGACCGGTTCCCGCCCGGAGAGCGCTCGCCCTGCAGCCGAAGCTGTGGCGGCCGCAGCCCCGTGGAGGCCTCTCGGCAAAGCGGGCACAGGCTCTGGCAATGGGCAGGCGCGTTCGCGTTGTACTCAGGCGTTTGGAAGGGGAAAAAAAACCCTGGATTTTGTTTCCTGGCTTCCCCTGAGATGCTGCTGCAAAAAGGGTTCGGGGAAGGAGTTTCGGGAAAGAAGGGAAACATGGCAACTGCCTAGATCACCCACAGATAACTCAGACCCCTGTTTTTCCCCTCTGAAGTTGCACATATGTGGTAAGAGGTGGTGAGGTGAGCCGGTGTAGCCCCTTCCTCAGGTGCAGCGTGCAGACTGGAAGTCAATACCTCTGAGAAAGTGCTTGGAATAGAGCCCCCCATGCGGTAGTACAGGCAACACCTGATGTTGCTTCGATTCCTGTGGCTAAAATACACGGGGATACTTGCACAGGGTGACATGTTGTAGCCCCTCTGCTGTCAGCACGGCCTTCGGCAGCATTGCCTATCCCTGCACCACGGCCTGACCCGCTTCGGATGGGAGCTGTGAGAGTTACTGAAGTTTGTAACATCTTCTGGAAGCTTGAGGGGAAGGGCCTCAAAGCAGAGATTGATCTCAGCAACAGCACGGGAACAAGGACTTTCCATTCAGTTGTGCTGGCTTTGGCCTTTGCTGAGGCAAAGCCGTGACCTACTGCTGTGTGCAGAGAGTGGTCTGTGATAAATCCCACCATGGGCAAAGCAGAGCCTGGGACACGCTCAGATGCCCTTCCCGGGCGTGAGGGAGCTGGGGCAGCAGCAGCAGAGACGGGCCAGGGCCCGGCTCACAAGGGGGCAGCACCCAACCGCTGCGAAAAACCATCGCCTGAAACACGGGAGAAATGGCAGGAAATCGAAACACTCAGAAGTTTGCACAACTACCACCCTCCAGTGTAAGTCTGTATTTTTTCCCCCATCCCATTAACATTGGAAAATACTTGAAACAAGAATTGCTAGCACTTTAGTCACTCGGTTGATGACTTGCCCGGTATCACTGCTGTTAGGGAAAAAAAAAAAAAAGGCAAACTCTCTCTTTGTAGCCTCCTGCAGGGCTTATCAGTAAATCACTAGAAACACTCTTACCCGCTGCAGCAGCACTAGAAAGGCATGACTAGAGCATACCGAGAGGCTTTTGAAATCTCAAGCATATTGAGATACTAATCTTCTATGCTTTTCAGGTACAGGCATACACAGGTGTTTTAGCTGCTCATTTTAGCCACCAGCCTGAGCTGAATGAGGCTGTGTTGAGCATATGATCTTCACACAGCATTTAGTTCAGACACATAGAATCATGGGTGGAATTAAATCTCCCCAAACACAAAACAACTTTATGGGAAGAAATGCCCCTGCAGCATTATGGTATATTGATAATAAGGAAAGGCCTTAAATGTAGCCACACTGTTGATAGAAAACATTACCTTTAAGCAGCACCTACAGTGGCAATTTAGGAAAGAATTAATGATAAATTGAGTAATGTTTTAAAACTTTTTAAGGACAGGATCTTGGCCAAATGCCCATTGTAACAGCCCTGCTGTACACCCAAATGACTGTGATTGCTGTCATTATTTTAGAGCTCACAGTCTAAGTGAACCACAGCCTATGCAGCAGTGGTGAGACTGTAGCTTCCTTTAGATATTTGCACATCAGCATACACCCTCTCTTACCCAGCTTTGTGGGTGAGTCAGGTGGTTTCCCTTGCCATACTTCTTAACTTACCTGGGAACCAGAACTACCCCTAGTTGCTGCTGTGCCACTGGCAGACCCTTGTGGCACCAGCCATCTGGCTGTATAAAGGTGCAGTTCCACAGGCAAAGGCTTTCCCATCAGGGCTGCCATCTTCAGAAATAAGTGCTAAGTCTGTGTAACACACTGCACTGCTGCTTTTTGCACATTCTAACCATCACTGAGATCCCTGAGACCAGCAGGGGCAAAGATCAGCACTGAGGAGTAGGACTGGCCCAAGGTGAGAATATCAATGAGTAGCTACTGCTGTTTGCTGCAGTCAGCACTGAGCAGGTGTGTCTGTGCTGCACTTCAAAAATCTTTTATCAGATGTGGTTTCTACTTTGTTTAATATCCTGTAGCTTTCTACTCTTATTTTAATCATTTTGTGGTTAGCATTAAGCTAATGAGGATAATAAATGATTTTTTTGTTTTACATACATGTATATATCTTAGTTTCTTTTAAGAAAGCAGGCACTGAGTCCTTTAGTGGCAAATACATTCTAGTAGCAGAATTAATTTTCATGAAGGATTGTGTATTTTGCAGTGAAAGCATATTTTTTCCAATCTTGGGATAAAAAAACCCAGCTTCTTACAAAATAACTATCAGGCTTACCATCATATTTTCACATAATTTTGTGTAGCTAGTCATATTTAAAGTAATAAATTAACTTAATATCTTAGATGTGGTTTGGTTTATTTCCAGGGGAGATGTTTATTCAGTGCACTGTAAACAGTGTGGTATTAAAAGGGCAAATGAAGCACCACTGTAGAATGTTTCAGAAATGTATATAAATCCATTCAATAAAATTAAGGCCTTTGTGAGGCGTTAATTAGTTCTGTTAATGGGCAAACTTTCTAGTTTTGAGTTTATTCTAAGGACAGCTTGGAATTCTGTACTTTTTTTTCCTTCCTATGAGATACCTTTTGCTGTATTTATCAATGGCTTACTTATGTTTCTTCCTCATGAGGATAAGCAGGACCAAATACCTCTTCTACCTAACATTTGAGATATTTTGAGTTTTCAAACACATCTTGTCATTCCTGCATTTCAGGTATGGTTTGCTATATGTCTTATGTTCCCAGATTAGTGACCTGGCAGGGAAAAAAGAGAGGTGTCAGGTAGATATCATCTTTGGAAGTCATCACATTGTTCCCTTTTCAGTGGGCGGGGTAGGGAATGGATTATATCAGAGGCTGTATTTTGTGCTATGACCTAATTAATTTATAGAAGTGTCAGTGAACTACTGGATCACTGAACTAAGAGGTCTCTGCATGAGGTAGGACTGTTTGGTTCCTTTATGATCTCTCTTGTGACTGTATAGGTTTGGCTTTTTTCTTTTTTACATTGTCCCTCTGCTTGTGTGTAGCATTGTGTCCTTAACATTAAGGAGAAAGAGGAGGGGAAAAAAGAGTGTGGAAGAAAGATACATGAAATGGTGAATACAGAAGTGGAAATAGTGACGTAGTCACAGGGATGTGGAGAGAACCATATCTCAGAGCTACTAAAAGGATAAAATATAGGGGAGCAGGAGCAGGGTGCTTACCAGTTTTGTTTTCAAAGCAAAAAAGTGAGGATCCTTTTTCATAGAAAGGGATCCTGGGTAAACCAGATAATTATTTTTACCACGATTATTTGAGGCTGTTTAACTGACTTGTCTAGCAAGAATTTCCTAATTTTACTTTTTGTTGGGTATTGCTTTATATTGGCATAAATGAATCCGTGGCTGTTTGCTTACAACCAAACCACTGTATTTTTCTGCATTTTTGATATGTGCTTTTAAGAGCTTTCATAAATCAATCTTTAGAAGAGTTAAGTCAAACTGACAAAGGAAGAAGGACTAATTTTGGTTTATGAGATCGAGGTGATGATCAGATTTCCATGTGAAGTCCAGAAAGTTTACAACAATTTGTTGAGGGACAGATACATCCCATTAGCTATTTTTGTTGTTGTTGTTATGTAAGGCCTGTAAATTTATCTAAAACAACCACATTGAGGAAGTTAAGAAAGGTTTACACATGACAGAATTACCCTGAATTAGGTCATCACTGAAATTCTATTTAGAACACAATTCTAAAAGAAACCCAACCATTCTAATATTTGCTATGTGCCCCAAAAGGACATCTCATTAAAAAGAATACATCCTTCAGCTAACAGTGTTTCTTCTGCTGGAAACAGTTGTGAATAGATTCATAAACCAAGAAAAATGGTTTAACATTTCATCTTTGTTGCTATTTCTGCCTTTGTTTTTATATTTTCAGAAATTTGTTTGAGAGCAGGAATTGTTGTTCAGCATTTCATAGATACCATTTTATTCCTTCCTTCATGTAGAATCTTCTGTTCATAGTTTGTCCTAAACAGCTAAATGATTGCAAGTTTGGAAAAAAACAGGAGAAAGAGACAAAGCTTCAAGTAACACAACTTCTTGACTTCATTCAAATGCTTCAACATATATTACCAAAAAAGTGAGGGGAGAAAAGAGAAATATGGTAGACTGGACTGAGATTCAAAGTTTCCATGAGAAGTTTAAAAGTCTTTGAAAGCAGGAAGTTTTTTCAGTCTACATGATGAACTATTTAAATGCACAGAAACACAAAATAGTCTAAGTGCTTGAATAATCTGTTAAATGTTAGAGTACAACTTTGCTGCCATCTTCTTTCAGCTGTTTCCTATTTTGGATATCTCCAGGCAGTTTCCTCATTTGTTTGAGTGGTGTTTCCTTTCTCAAAATTCCTCTTTTGCACGTTCATCAGCAAAAGAAACAAATTTGACTGTTGAAACCAGCAAATTCACATAAAAGAAAATCCCTCCTGCTATTCTGAAAATGCAAGCTCAAAAGAATTTTCTTCCACCCAGTGTTTCACATGATCTGTGGGGTTTATGATAATGTGCTAGTTCTCCTGTCTCCCTTTGTTTAGGCTTTTAAAAACCAGACTTTAGCCAGGATTATTAGGAGAAGGGAATGCCATTTGTTGTTATTCCAAGCATGGATTTAGTGAGAAAGCTTTAGCTCCGTGCTATGCACAGCAAGTGGGGACAGCAGTGCCACGCTGCAGCATGTGACTGCAGCTCTGGAGCCTCCGCTGGAGCCTGGCAGCTCTGCACAGCAGCGAGTCTGCTCAAGTTTGTGCAGACAAATCTGAGCTTAACTCTGTCAAATGTCAGAGCCAGTCAGTATAAACCAGCCAGTTACTCTGACTTGTTGCTATTCATGTGAAGCCAAGACATCGTGGGTCTGCACCTTCCCACAGATGGGAATGCCCTGAGTGGAGTATCCTGACATTCTGCAATAGCTGAATAGACAGATCTTTGAAGATCTTGTCTTTACATAAAAGTTGTATTACACCAATGCATTTATAGCTCTCCACAGTTCTCTAACTGGGATGTATTAATATTGGGGTAAATTTTTATTATCTAGAAAAGAATACAGCACATGTATAGTGTATAAATTTATGTGATCTAGAGATGATAGCATTATTATATTAGTAAAAACTTACAAAAATATCCATAGGCCCTGTCTTGGTCAAAAAGGTAAAGAAAAGCATAAGCCAATATCAGCCTACCAAAAAAAAAGTTCTCTTGAAGAAAAATTATCCCATAACAACATATAATAAGATTTAAACTTTCTATTACCTTGGAAGAAACTTACAGACATTATCACCCAGCGTGGGTGGTGTAACTAACTGAGCTGCTGCTCCATCTCACTTGCAGTTGTAGCCATTCACCATTTTTACTCCTGTAATGACATCTCTAGACAACAGAAAGGGTTACTTTGCAGGGATAGCCTTTATCATACAAGTAAACAGTTGTGGGCAGGCAGAAACAAGTTTGCTCCTCCCATGCTTCTAGCCTGAAGAATATGATTCAGCTCAAAGTTAGAAGTTCTTTGGAAGTGTTGTCATGAGATGCTGCTCCATCTGGTAAGTCTTGGCACTAATTTCTGCTACTAAACTGGGCTGGATACCACCCACCCGTTCACAACCAGCTCTAGTAAACTGCAAGGACATCTCCACAGCATAGCTGTAAGATTACAGAACCAGAGCAGTGCACAGAATGTTTTACTGTTTTAAGCTCTTTTCTTCACAGTCCAGCAGTAAAAGAAATTGTAGTTAATTTTTTCTGGTGGATGGTGTCAGGGATCACACAGACACTACGGGTCCCAGTTTCACAACCAGGAAATCATGAAGCTGCAGCGCAGCATTGCTTATTTCACTCTTTGTTCTGCTTGATGTCTGGGTTATATGAAAATATTTGTTGAACTAAAGCTCTGTTATACATGGAAGGGGTATTTCAAAGTTATTCTGTATTGACATTGGGTACTGTGCTATACTGCAGGGGCTTAGTTACGTTTTGCTTGGAACTACTAATGCCACTTTGATCCTCACCTACCTCTTTATTCCACAACTCTTAATTAATTCACTTAAATGTTTTTATTCTTCTCTTGTCCTGCTCTCAGGTAATCCCTAATTCTTTCAGGGACCTCCTCACTTGTGACAAAGCTTGTTTTCAGTTCTTCAGCTCCTGTTTCTGCCACATTTGAAACAAAGTTATTTGAACCTTTAAAAAGTTTCTAGATTAGTGCTTCAAACACTTATTGACTAGGTCTGAGTTTTGTAATGAGAATACAGCAGACAACTACTACCACATTGTGTTTGGGTTTTGGTTTTTTCTTATTTTGTGGCATGATTTAGTTGCAGCTTGATTATATTTCCCACTTGAAGGTAACAATATAGTCAAGCCAAGAACAAGGTTTATTAGAGTAATCCTCTTCTTTTATTTTAGAGCTGTTTGTAGCAGAATATTTGTCCAACTAGAAACTACAGAAATGCAAGTTGTACTATTTATAATGTATTGATTGAATATCCTACTCCTTCTGTAGTTGCTGTTAAGCAATTTGCTATATGTACCTTCCCTCCTTTCAGCAAAATTCTATATTTAACCCACATGCCTAGGTCTTATTTCTGTGACTTCTGCACTGGCTATAGCATGCCACGTCTGAGCTGAAAAAAGAAATAAAACCCTAGGGCCAAATTCATTCCTGGAGTTGCTTGATTGAACACAGTGCACTTACCCTGAGCACAGATTTGGCTCATACCTGACATTGTCAGCGTTCACTGTGCTGTAACTAAGTAACAAGAACACTGTCATTAGGGGACAGATGAATAGCTTTCTCTAAGGTTATTAGAGCACCTTTAAGGAGAGCAGAAATCTGTGAAAGGAGGAGTTGGGGAAAAGGACACCGCTCCTTTTAGAGTCTGTGTAAGAGAACTGATAAGCTATTCCTGTGATGTGATCGAATGTGACTGAATACTGCAGGCTCTTGGACTCTTATTCTATAAAATCCACATCAGAGCAGCACAGAAAAAGATTGGAAGGAACAGCTTCTGCTGTACTGAGAAAGGTACATATTTATATTTTCTTATTTCTCAGACTTGACATGATTTGTTATCTTAGATAATGTCACTATTTTAAACAGTGGTGAATATGAAAGAAGTGGTGTTTTCCACATTCTGACTGGTACTCATTGTCAGGAAGCCAGTCCGTGGGCAGCAACAGCTTTCCCAGAGAAAGACTAGGACATATTTATGTGTAATGCATTTGTACTGTATTGTAAACCTTGACAGTTGAAAGAGCTGAGATGAGATAACCTCAACTAAATTGAAAATGTAATTTATGGCTATAAGTATGCTGGAATTTGGTACTCATTTGTATTCAAGAAAAAGCTGAATGCAAGTCAAGCTTCAGTTCAGTCATATTTGACTGAATAGCTGCTTTTATGTGTTGCCTGAAGCTGCATTTTATGGGGGTTTTCATTCTCGAGAGGGAGTTCTGCTGCAGCAAAATGCCTGTGAAGAACAGACAAAAAGCTACTACTCCTGCTTGCTAGCCCCCTTGCTGCTCCTAAAGTATCTTTTTGATGCCCTTTATTGACATTCTTTACCTTCTGTACTTTAAAAACACACTCATACTTAGCAATATGGTGAACCACGTCATACCTCCATAAACAACCTTTTCCTTCAGCCCTGCACTTAAGCTTACTTTTTTCTGCTTGCTCAGCCATGGACTCCTCTAACAAAACCCTCAGGTTCAGAATCCCTGCATTTGCATAGCACAGCAGTATTTAAATGCAAAAGAAAAATTTCCTGATTTACAGCTTTAGTCTGCATCAGTGGAAAGAGTTTAACCACATTAACACTGCTAACAATCTACTGGTCTCCCAAGTTTAGCAATATTTCTTAGCAGCCTGCAGCTGGTGTCAGGTTTGTCTCTGCCAGTCCCACACTGTTGTCTTTCAACATTCCTTCAGAATCACTGGAGTTAGAACTGACTGGGGATTTTCTGAAAAAACAGAATTTTGGCAGCAGTCACTGAAACCAGATCTTAATATGTGAGGCCATCCATACCAGCTTTGCTAAAACTCTCTCAGGAGAGATTTCTCAGAAAGCAATTTCTAGCTAAAGTAAGAGTCTCTGCCCACTTCAGCTACTCTTGTAGGGAGGGCATTCTCCCAGAATCTGAGACAAAGGTCTCATGCCCTCCTCTGTCTCAGGCTCCCTCTTCCCACACAGTGGCTTGGCTCCCAGCTGTGCTGTGCTGATCCTACCTTGCCTGGCCCATTCGAGCTGTTCATTTCTATCGAAAGGAGCCAACGTTTCCTTCCTGCTCTTTCAGATCCCTCAGTGGGTGTCCTCCCTACCCAGTTCCAGTCATGCACTCCCCCTGGCCTGAAGAGCAGCTTGTGGAGAGCAGAAAGCTGTGCTGAAAGACAGACAGATTTACAGTAGATTAGCTGGTAGCCTTGGAAGCAGGGCAGGAGCACACAGTGGGGATTTGGGACACTGAGGATTCAGCCCTTGATCTTTATGATAGAAAGACAGAATGTGAAATAGGGTCTGGCACAGGTGATTATGCTGAGGATAACCAGCCATTTTGGGCTTTCCTTTTCTAGCCCTTTCTCCCTTCTTCTGTCTGGGGCAAAATCACTCAGTAGTAGCTTGTTTTGCATCCTTGGGGAACATGAAAAACTCAGCCGAGGAAACTTTTCACAGACCAGCTCCTAGTGTGCTGATGGGGCAGAGCACTTTCTACTTCTAGCAGTCCACTGCATCCCCGGTGGGATTTGTACAATTCATCTCGAGCTGTGCCAACCACTGGCTTCACACACTAGTACAAATGGTATGTACACTTCAGTTCTGGAGTGTGAATAAAGACTATTAGAAAGAAATGCTTCCTAAAGGTATCTGAAAGGATGTTATTCCTGAAAAGCTGTCTTTGCTCAAGGCCTGGTAAAGTGCATTCCATGCCCTTGAAGAATTCTCTCCCCCCCCAGACTGTGGCTTTAATCCTACAGTGTGTTCACCAGGCCAGTCTGGAGCAGGCCACTAGAGATCCTCAGCCTGGGTGGCCAAGTTGTTCTAATCCTCACTCTTTGTGGGGCATACAACCAATATTCAAACCCCTTCCTGATGGCACCACACACCACTCAGTGGCTACTGTGAAGGGAGGTTTAAGTGGGTAGCAATTTTCCTAATTGAAATGTCTCTGGGGAGAATGGATTTAAACACCCTTGTGAAGTTTAGCTGATGAGGCTCCCTAGCAGGCAATAAGCTCTTTTCTGTTCTTTTCCTTTCACTTTGTAAGAAGAAACCTAAATTTGTTTCCTTTCAACCTGAAAAGAAGGAATAAGAAAAAAGGCCTGGGGGGGACAAATAATAATCAGAAATTTGCATTTATAGAAGTCTAAGTTTTTGTAGTCACAGTAGTGAAGCTAAAATGGTAAGTAATTTGAAAAACTAGCAAGAGCAAAATTTAGATTTCATGCAAAAAATAAGTAGTGAAAAATGATACAAAGTCTGTTCAACTTGTTTTCATGATGTCAGTGGAAAATCTGAGTGTCAAATTCCCAGACTGTTTCCATTGAAATACACGCTGTTCACATTTGGCAATACACTGATTATTCTTCACAGCACTGCTCTCATTTGAAAATACATAATAACAAAAGGAGGTAAAAAAGAGTCAACATAGGAGAGAGAGACAGCAACTCCCCCAGTCACAGCACAGACAAGAGACACTGTTAAAAGGTTAGAAACAAGCTGACTCTTCTGTGGTGTTTTTGCAGTGCTTCTTCAACAGCTAATATATCCTTACTGATATGCAAACCCTCTGTGTAATTTACTCTATGAGGTACTTGAAGGCAGAAGCTTTTAAAGAGTTTGAACTACAACCTTTCTCACCCTTTTCTGAAAATAGTGGGTACAGTTACCTCCTTCACACAGGTATATTTATGGGTAGATTTAGTCTGTTAATCTATATGGTCTCTGGAAAAAAAACCAACCCTCT
>VYZU01067156.1:1649-68744 GCA_013401355.1 Ceyx cyanopectus
TTTCCAACATGTAGTAAGTATTTTAACTTTTCACTAGTCTCTGCTCTTCAAAATTAGATAAACACTTGTTAGCAAACAGCATTGCTAGAATTTGAAATCACAAGCCATTAAATTCTCTGGCTGCATTCTGCATTGTCATGCAGAAAACACTTCAGTGTGCAGATTCAAATATTAACAACCTTTTAAAGTATATTCAAACAGTAAAATATTTACAAGCAAGCAATGATTTTAAAGTGTATTGCATAAAAGACAAAATTCAGAGCCCTAGTGGAAAGAGGTGCTTGCCACAGGGAAAAACCCAGCAGTTACTAGTAAGCAGTATCTTTGCTTTATCTCCACTTCAAGGTTGAATGTAATGAACACAGTGCCGAACAGTTGTGCCATGTTAACTGAGAAACATTTACTATTCACAGATCTGCTTAAAACACATTTCCCTTGAATGCAGATAAACTGAGATACCCCACAGAAACTCTTCTCTACAATATCTATACAAACTTCCCCATTCTGTATGACCCACTCTTGATAGAGATTCAGCTCTGGGATGAAATCTAAGAAATCACTTCTCTGACTTTTAAAGGAATGCCTGCTGTCCCAAACCTATAACCCAACTTGAGGTTGCCTGTGTAAACTCCAGAGACACATCCACTGTTGGGAACACAAACTCATTTCACAGACTATGAGCATTCTCCACTCGGTCCTGATGGAGTTCAGCTGCCTGTATCTCAGCAGCTGCTTTTATTTTGAACAATAGGCAGCAAATGAGAACAAGTGACAATAGTTACTTATATGCTTAATTTTCAGTGAAAATGACAGCTATCGCTGTGTGTTAGCTCAAAAGGATAAATATACAAACAAGAATGAGAACCAACTGCAAATAGTCAGACCACTGCCTGCTGCAGCCATCAGATAATCATAGAAGCAGGAAATAAGAGGAAAAAAAGCTTGTAGCAAAGCCATACCACTCACTGAAGAAAGAAAGTGCTGCAAAATACCTGCATTAGATAAGAATCAACAGAAATAATTTCTGTATGAGAAAAGCACCCCATAGGGAAGCAAACACAATTGAGCTCAAATTAGCAGTACATGGCATCTAGAAGAAAGTTTCTTCCCCACTAATTTTTTTGGGGGGTAAAGATGTCCAGTGGAGATTATGGCCCCAATGTCTAATAATTACACAGACAAAAAACAAAGCCGGGCAGCAAACACCCACATTACCTAGAAGTAATTACAACAGCACTCATTTTTCTTACATTTCAGGGAATGCAGAAATTAAACATTACAAAAATCAGTGATGTCTACCTAGCAAAGACTTAGCGCTTAGCCGTGTTGAAGCCCATATGATTGACCTCAGCCCATCGATCCAGTCTGTCCAGCTCACTCTGAAGAACCTCCCTTCCCTCAAGCAGACTGACACTCCCACTAACTTGCTGTCAACTGCAAACTGGGTGTTCTCAATCACCTCATCAAAATAATTCATAAAGACATTAAACAGGAGTGGCCCCAGCACTGATCCCTGGGGAACGCCACTTGTTACTGGTTACCAACTGGATTTAGCTCCATCCACCACCACTCTCTGGGACTGGCCATTCAGCCAGTACTTGATCCAGTCAAAGTGTATGCCTGGCCAGGCTTAGGGCAGACAGTTTCTTTATGAGGATGCTGTGGGGAACTGGAGCGGATCCTCACAAACTGTGAAACTGGAGTAGAGGAGCCCAGTCAGAGCATGGGTGGCTTTTTCAACATACCATAAGCAACACAACTTTAACAAATGCTCCCCAGGACATTCACAGCATCGGCATGGATCACATTCCTAGAAGGACCTTGGAATTTTGTATCTCTCAAGCAATGAAATAGCTTTTAGATTTGGTCCTGCTGTGTTTTACTATGTATGGCACCAGTGCTGCGTGTTGAGCTTGGGTGACCAAGAAGATGAGAACTTGCACAGGTTGGGAGAAGAGAAAAGGCTGCAAGTGTGGACAGCAGGGACTGGGGAAGGAAAACATCCCCCAGGAACGGGGATGATTGATGGGTTAGAAGGGTTGCTGAACACAGCAGCCTGCAAGACCTGGGGACAGCAGACAGCCAGTATCCAGCTGTCCTTCCCTGCAGTGCTCCACATTTATTTTCTTTAGAAATCCCCCATGCGGCTTTCAAGGCTTTCAAGATTCATTAGCCTATCCAGAATTGACACCAAATTTCCTGGGCTTTCTGCAAACCTGCTGCAGCTGGTCAGGAGACTGCCTGCAGATGCAGTGTGTACCAGGGCAAAGAGGCCATCCCTGTACTTGCAATTTACTCTTTGAGCACTGCATGCCCTGTACTCCATAGCACAAGGCTTTCTGCACATCAGTGCAGCACTTACCCAGGTGTGGAAAAAAAAAAGTTCTGTCTCCATTTAGCTTCTGCCCTTTTCTCCCCTTCACTTCAGCCTGCCTGTCTCATTGTTAAATGTGAGCACTGAAGGCTACCTTAACAACCACACAACTGTATGGCAGCACCAGCACAGAGCACATACTGCCCATCCTGCATCTCATTTGAGTGCTCTACTCCTGCCACTCAGTCAGATTGTTAGGTAAGTGTAAAACAGGAGTACATGTAATAATTTTTCTTCTGCTTTATGAGCTCCAACAAGTTTAAATACAATTGCAGTGACTCAGATTATTCTTCTCTGTTGGCCTGTCCCAGCATAGAAATTAAACAATTAATGACAAAACAAATGAAGCTAGTTCTAGCCAGGAAATAAACACTTTCTGGGTGCTGGTGAAAACCACAGTATTTGTGCACCTAAAACATATGTTCCTGACTGTTGAATGTGCTGTGACTGTGCAGCTCCCATTCCCTTTCAGCAAAGGATCAAGAGCTCAGAGTCATTGACAGTCCAGGCTCCAGCTACCTCCTTGGCTGTCCAACTTAAGTACCTACAGCATTTAAGATTTCCAGACAGAGGTATTTCACTTGTGATCTCAAAATCTAGGTTCTACAGCCCAATTTCAATCTTGTTTGTGCAAAACCAAGTCAGGATTGGTCAATGGAATTTTAGTTACACATCAGGCATGCCCAGGAGGAAACCACTGCCCCTGGCTTGTGCCAGGAAAATGCCCGGATGCCCAGCTTTGCACTGGAGGTGGGATTTGCATATCCATGAGGAATTCATCAACAGATAGTGATGCATCCAACCACAGTACCATGAAGATATATCAAGTATCTCTACAACTGAGGAAGCACTTGAAAGGGAAAGCAGTAAAGCACACAACAAATCATTTCGTGAAAGCAAATGTGCAATTTGCTTTCCTGCCTATACTAATGGAGAGAACAAGCATGGAGAGCACAGTGGGCATGAGGGAGCCCAAAACCCAAGCAAATAGCCAATGTCAAATATTTAGAAGGGTATCTTCTGGACTGAGAAGCAAGAAGTTTGCCTGCAACTGTGTGACCTATATGAGATGGTGTTTCACAGACTCTGTCTTCTGGTAATACTAGGAACATGAGTCTGGAGGATGTTCTAACAGTGGAGTAGAAGCTTTATCTAGAATACTGAAAAGCCTTTGTTAGTTGAGTTAGGAAGAAGTGGTTCTTCTTGTGAGGCTTCACCAGTCTCATTATAGTATCATCATACATGAACCATAAAATACATAAGTAAGGTAAGTCCTTCAGTTTTCCTGTAGGAGAGATGATGCCAGCCTGGGAACCTCCACAGTCTGCCTCTGTCTGTGCTCTGTTCATCTAGGGATGCTGCATACCACCACCTGCAGTGAGGCAATACCCCAGCAGTGGTGCTACACTTGGAAGGAATAGAAAGTCAAATATTTTTTAAAAATATGTGAAATCTACCAAGGCTTCTAATGAAGGAAGATTTGAAAATCAATTAAGCACTGATAAAAATTATGAAATAGTTAATAATATCTTACCATCTTCTGAAAAAAAAAAAAGCTTGTATTAGCACTCCAGTAGGTAGTGTTACAGATAACAGCACTGCACTAAAAAAAAACGTCATCCAATTGCAGGCTTTTCAATTAAAATGTGCCCTGTAGGATAACAGCAACTGTGCTTGCTAGAATCATAAAATCAGCTAAAGCCATTATATGATAAACTAGAAATAAAAGCATTAGTCAGGCAGCGCTGAGTTCATTTACTGTTTATGCAACATAGCTTCTCATTCGCACTGGGCTACTTTAAAAGTGGCTCTCCAGATCACATGACACCTACACCAGCTCCTTCCACTTAGGGCTGGGCAGCAAGACAGACCTTCCTTCAGTCACAATGTTTATATGACTTGGCCCATTAACATTATGGGGGCAGCTTGCTGCACAGATACATAATGCACCACCTAACAAGCTTTACAGAATCTGGCCCTTATGGTTATAAGCTCAGTTCCTGAAAGCAACACAGCTCCCCACATATTCTGGAAAGCAACGGCACAATATACCCTCCTCTGGGGTTGCAGTAGCACCTTGAAGGACCAGGAACCTTGAAAGGACTCTGATGAAATAACACTGGAAAATATATTAAAAGCATTTAACCCTTCCTACCACATACTGAAGGCTTGTGCCACAGAAACTGTTGTTTGAGGAATGCTTATGCTCTTCACATCCCAGCAATGCCATTTTTAATTTGATCAGTCTCAAAAGCTGTTTATCGTCTATCCAGTCAGTAACCATACTGCCTTTGGAAGAGCAAAACACCACAGCCACAAATGCATTTTACTCTCCTGGACTCAAATGGGACACTTGCTTCTGTGTAACTAGATGTGACAGAGCAAGAAACACGCAACACAGCTCCATCAAACATGAGACCAGCCTTTTGCAACTGAGACCTTGCACACCAACCAAGATGGAGGTTACAGACAGTAACATGCAAAGCTACATCCTAACCCAAGCAGCTGCAAAACACTATCTCACCCAGTTCAGATTTACCTCCTGAAGGCCCCAAGGCTCCTAGGAGATAGCACATCTCACAGAAGGGTAATGCTAGGGAGCTCAGCTCTGCCCATCAATACATTGCTAACTCCCTGAGCATGATATATAGGGTAGATATCACACTCAAGATCATGCTGTGAGAATGTATCCGCTCTGCAGTGCTGGCTGTTTTCTAGCCAGGGTTGCTTTTCTGAAGTCACTTTTACATACCAAAAACATTTTTTGTGTATGATTCAGAAACATGCTATAGTAATAGAAGGGAGACAGGGAGTCTGCCCAGCTCAGTTCAGTTTTATCTCTACCAGCTGCTGTACAAAGCACAAGCAATTCAGGAATCATGGCAAAAACATTTTTCTAAACGGTCCTATGGTCTATTGAGAGGAACGGAAGTTTATTACCATCAGTGACTCACTCCCTGCTGAAGTTTTTTCCTGGATGAACTGCATTCTGCACTATTATATTCCAGTAACAATAAATTAATAATAGGCAAGGGAATTCACAGTTTGCCTTTAAAAAAATGTAACCAAAGCAAGGAAAATATGGAATATACTATAGAGATTAAGTGAAATATTTCATTCCTCCCCCTGTGATGTGCAAGAATTATAGCCCTTCATAACAAATTTCAGTCTTTCTTCATCACAAGACATGCACAAACCCAAAGTACTAAAAATTGTGTTCATACTAAATGCAAAAAAAACCCAAAACACTTTTCCCCTCTCTTTTCCTGTAATAAGTGCAGAAATTTTACTTCGCCCAACACAGACAAAAAGTCAGAAGAGATCTTAGATATCTGGAGTCATTTCCTGACCCTACTAACCTTCCTCTATGATCCCTGACATTGATTCACCTCGCTCTGTCCCTTCCCCGACATGTAAGTTAGGAACAATACTTTTACCTCAGCAGAAAGCTGTGAAAATTGCTTCTCTTAATGACTTTTAGGGCCACAATTAGCAGTAAGAAGGCGGGAAATGCTACCTTAAATACAGCAGCCCAATTAAGCAGGTTGCTATGTGGAGTAAGAAGCTGACTTTAACTTTACATTTAATACTGGTTTCATTCTCCTGGTTCCTATGCCATTGGCTATCTTTGAATTTCATACTATACACACAGGATTTTGGCACCACCATGCTAGAAGCTTTTGATCTTTCAAATATACTTTCTAGAGCTTCCCACATTGCTGTATCTCCCAATTTGTAAAAATAAAACCTATTTTATCGCCTGGCTCATACTGGAAAAAAAACCCAAAACCAACCAACCAAAACAAAACAACAAAATCAAAACAAACCAAAAAAACCAACAAAAGACCAAACAAACAAGAAAAGCATTTAAATCTAGAAAAGATACTTTGAGCTTCATGTCGAACCATATCTGAGTCTATCAAACCAAGGCTTCACCAAAACGGACTCAATCTTAAATTCTAACAACATTTTGTCTCTTCCATCTACACTGTTTATCCATCTTATGATCCATTCCTACCAGCATCTGATAATGTACTCATGACCATGTGTATGCCCTCCCACTCTTGTGGAAACAGTCCATATTTCACAGGTTCAGCCTTGAAGACACCAGTCCTGAAGCCTGTGGCCACCATAGAGTTGCCTGCAAGAGTATCTCCCATTCAGTCCTTGCAGGAACAGATATATCTATTTACTGTGTACTGAGGTATGACACATGCACAGCCTATTTACAGGAACAATCAAGATTCAATAAACTTCAAAATATGCCAGATGTCATGCTCTGGGTTTACAGAGAGAGCAAAGCAATCCAAAGACATCTGCAATTATTGCCTACTCTGGAAGTGGGAGTTTTAAAGGGAAAGGTGGGTGGAAGGTGGGGAATAAACTCCTGTGGTTCTGACTGTCAAATAGAAGGGTTAGTAATGGAAAGATTAAAAAGGCAGCATATTTACAAAAGCTCATCCACCCATCTGAGTAAGCAGGCAAAAGTGAAGAGCTTGACTGCTCCAAAATGGTGTGGGACCATGCAGTCTGAACTGGACCAGTTAGCTCCTAGAAAACATCCTGCTGCCCCTGTCCCCAGAGCCAGGACAGATGGGCATTGTTCCATCCTCCAAGCACAAAACATGAGCTACTTGCAGAATTCTGACAAAACTCCCTGCTTTAACAAGCACTGAACAGTGTCAGATGAGCTCTGGCTCTCCCATCCCATCAATTCATTCAAGAAGAAATCCTGGAGTAACAACATGTCTGAAACCCTAGACAGGCAGCTGTAGCCCCTGCAGTAATGCCTCAAGATCCCCTAGTTAGTTCAAGGGCCATGGAGTAGGTTCTTCTGGGTATCCTCCTGTTCCTGATGTGAAATTGGACTCTGGTAGAGGTATAATTCAAAAATGCACTTAAATGCTTTGTTAAATAGGGGTGGATGGCTGAACTGGATCAACATATTATGCTTTATAAAGCACCTTGAGGAGGAATACAAGTTATAGTTATTAAAAAAAAAGAAAAAAAGCTATGTGAAACATTTCTTCATGGCAATGCAGATTTCCATTGTCTTAGAATCATTATTAGGACATGTAAACGGTCTGTGAAACATTTGAGATGACATGGAAATAATTTAGACAGTGCTCTTAAAACTCCATTTATGGAAATTTGCTTAGAAGAATATGAAATACTACTACCTGTAGAAGCAAATTTACCTTCCAAATTTAAGAACAAATTTAATAAAGACAGTTGCATTTAAACCAAGTTTAACAATACTGCAAAAACTCTTGGGAGGACATTGATTTTGTCATCAGTGCTTTACTGAATGAATATAAAGAATAGGCTCTTTCAGTCATGACTGCATATCCAAAAGTCATCATATGCTAAGTGTGCATATCATCTGCCATACAATATTAGTGTTCAATGCAGTTCCAACAAAGAGTACAAATAAAGGTATTTTAAGAGTGAAGGTCATGGAAGAAAAAGCATTCTGAGTAGCTGCAGCAGCTGAGCAAAAGGAGGCTCTTATACCACCAGTGAAGGAAGAAAGCAATAGAAGAGAGTGTAAATAAATAGTTCAGCATAAGCGACAACAATTTAACTTAAAAGCCATATATAGAAATGAAATGCATGTGTTTAATTTTTTTAAGCTTTTCTCAAAGGTGAATAGTAACCAGACCTCAAACAGAGAGCACGCCACGGTTCAAGCAGAGCCCAGCTCAACAAACCCCAATTCCCATCACACCTTCAGCAGGCGCTCAGAGAACTCATTCCTCCTTTTGCTGAGGGTGAAGGGATGTCATTTAAGACCACAGAAAGTTGAAAATATTGAAGACTTACAAGTTCACAGCATTAGATAGTTGCTAAAAATCTGATGCTTGAAGAGAATAAGACAGCACATTTAAAAATGACAATGTGCAAAAGCCCCATTTTATGCTTCTTTCTGCAGGATCAAAATCACCATGAGCGGCAAGGTCAGGATGGCTATGCAGAGGAGGGGGAAGGATGACAGCAACAGGGAGGTGCTGGGCAGGTCCAGAGCCATCCATCTACTGCACCAGCTTGTTCATGACCATCACACAAGAATCTTGCAAAGGTGGCACCTGCTCACAGGTACCTGACTGGCAAGGGAAAGCAGCTCTTCTTGGAAGAGCTTGTTGGGATCACGTTACACACTGTAGAAGGAAAGCAGAAAACAATAGCCATGGAAGTTACATTAAAAAAAGATTGGATCCACATAGATTTTATTTTCTCCATTTCATCTTTCCTGGCCCCACTCACATCACAACCTGCTCCTACAAACTGAGTGCACCAACAGGTAGTGCCCAGAACAGAATCCAGCCCATTGTGCTTCCTCAAGTGTCCATCACTGCCATGGTTCCCCTGCCACAGCCCTGCTGGTCCAAAGACCAGCCTGACCCCCCCAGGCCCCACTGGGGTGGGAGAGTCCCACAGCTTCCACATTACAACAGTGACTGTTATTCCAAATAAGGGAACTTGTTGCAAATTCCCCTCAAGCTGCCTTGTTCTGGCTGGTTTATGTTAGTGAGACAAGACTAAACAGACCTTCATATTTTCAGAATTAACCACTAAAAATGAAAAATTGGTTGTTTGTTTCCAGAGAGCAGATGAAGGAGAGTCCTACAGTCAGCAGCCCCTTATGGAAACCACACCACAGTAAACCCAGCATGAAGTTATCTCCTTTTTCTTAACAGTCTTTGGTATGGATTCACCAAGTAGTAAACATGTGCAAGCTCCGATTCACACTTCCATGTAACCACACCATCTCCCTCCATTTTCTCCTGATGTGGACCAGCCTTAACATGTGGCCTCACAGCAGCTTTTCTATTATAGTTCCCATTATTTTTGCAAGTATGGAAGTCAGCTTTATTTATTTATTTTTAAAAGCTCATCTATTAAATGTCAGATCAGGGGAAGTTTCACTGCTTTGCAGCAAATTTAAACCACATAGCCTGTATCTTTTAATTGCTATCATGAATCTAAATAGGAGTAGGTCACTTCAGTTATTTAAATTGTTTCTGTGGTCTATCAGGACTGCAAGGCTTGCATTAGGTATTTTTAGGCTGCTCTTCTTGAACAACCTTACCCTATCCCCTAAGACATGTGGAAGCTGTACGACCACTTGTTGCACATAGCTGAGCTCAACCTAGTATTACCACCTCTCATCAGAACTATTTCCCCAGACTCAGCCTGGGCAACCTGAATTCACCTTTGCCTGACACACAGACATATGCTAACATGTAAACTGCCAGTATCTGGGTATCGCCTGGTTAAATTCACCTTTGCTTTTCCCCATCTCTGCACAGCCACAAGCTGTTGAATCAAAATGGATAAACAAGATAAGCCTTGACATGGCAAGAAGCATAGAAAACAAAGACAAATACTGTTCAGGAAGTGACATTTATTCAGCAACAGAATTTCAATACAGTGCTGTTGTGAAAGAGAGATGGAATAGATGTTTTCGGTTAGGAAGAGAGAAAATAGAGAGGAGAGAGATATTTTCTCTTGTGGTTGCATCAAGAGGAAGAGAGACAGAAGAGAAACAAGAGAAAGTCCTACAAGTCAACAAGGTTACAAACCCCGTCATACGCTAACACATAGAAGAAACCCATTCCCAGATTCTCTTGTATAAATTAAGACTATGTCACATCAACCCCATGAATATATTATTGCCTCATAATTAAGCTATCAAGAAAACTTGTTCTTCTGAAAACCCACTACAGTGGGCTGCCAGGTCCACATTGGAAACAGCAGTCCTGCAGCAGGCAGAGGACTGTTGTATCAAGAAAAAAATCACAGCTAAGGACCACTGTTGCTGCTGTGCAGGGAGCACAACCACTAGCCTGTGTTACTGCCAATCCCTGGAGATCCAGACAGAAGTCATCACATCAGTAGAAAGCAATTAGTCTGGAGGAGCACTGAGCAGCAGTACTCAGCTGCAGGCAGGAGAGGCAGCAAGAGAGCTCAGAAAGGATAAAACTCCTTATCAGCCTGCTTCCACATCCCCAACTCCAGAGATGTTTGCAAAGCACATATCGGGATGCCTCATTTCTGGTTACGTTTATTTGAACTGTACATGTAAATACCTTATTAGAGAAACAAATGGCCTTTTTGAACTTAACTCGCCTCTTTGATCAGAACTACATTCCCAAGTCCATGGTACAAACACACAGCAAGGTAGTCAGAGTAGGCATGGCTGCAAGTACAGCTACTCAACTGGTTCCAAACCAGACTTCTTGCATGCTGCCAAATTAAAAGCAGAAATGCCAATGGGAAAGGTGCCTTCCCCCCCACAACTAGCCACACAGCCACCAAGCACAGAAGAGGTCCAACTGACATGGTAGTGCAGATGCACAAGAAGCAATACATTTTAAATTCAATCAAGCTCTTCCCAGGAGACTCCCCATACAGCCTTGCTGTACACAGCCACACATTCACACAAATTCTTCTCTTTTGCAGTCAGTGCTTCTAATATGGTCAGGAATTAAGAAAACTATTGAAAACCATCCATTTTCTGTTCTTAATGCTTAGCTTCAGAGAAACAAACAAGAAAACACAAGTTTGAAAGGAGACAACAGCAAGCTTGTAAGCCCAAGGCAGGGGCTGGAATTATCCAATCATCTCTACCAGGAACTCACTTTCTCCTCTGAATTATATTTGTATGAAGCAGGATCTAAAATAAATGGAGAAAAACATGCAGAATTGTGTAGAATTGAATTTTACAGATGCCATTCTTTGTTGCAAGTCTAAAGCAGCACCGGTGAGTCATCGGATGACTTTCAGTTTACATATGTATCTCTCACAGCAGAACACCCTTCAGTAAGTATCAGGACCTCAAATCCAAAACAGGGGTACTTGTAAAATATTGTATGGTAGAAGCTTTTGCTGCTGCATAATCTCCATAAAGTATATCAATAGTTAATTCAAGTAACACTACACTAACTCAGTCCTTTGAAGTTAACAAGTTCTAGGATATCTGAGCATAAGCAAAAATTCATTACAACATAAGTATATGGTCTCTAAAACCATAGGGTTAATGTCAGGTTAATTTCAGATGGCTCTTGTCTTAGTTGATGAGCACCAATTGAATTTTGTGTTTGTCAGGTCAGACATAGTGGATGTCAGTGTTTTAGGGCAGCAAACATCACCTTAAGCATCTCATGGTGTACAACCCGAGGAGCCCTGGTCCAGCCCGGGCAGGGTCATTGTGGGAAGGATGGGTTATAAATACAGCCAGGCCAAATGGACCGGCTGTCACGGGTGTGTGTAGCAACAGTGACAGCTGGTGGACACAGGGGGAAAGCCCCACTCCTCCTCTCCTGCTTAGGCTGAATGAAAACACACAAGCCTTGGAGAGAGGAGCACTATGTACACTGGTTCCTCCACCCTTTGAGCAGAGCACCCTTAGAGCAACAAGCACCCAGGACTGAGTCCTCCCTGGTGGGGCAGGCAGCCCTCTTGGCCCGGTGATTTTTATCACTAGGGCTGCACACCCTCCCTCTGATGAGATTTTGAGTAGTCTCACTCTCATACAGGCACATTTGAAAGAGTCACCAGCATAGCATTTCATTATTTACTGCCTCAGTTTTCTTGCCATCCCCACCTGCTGCTCGCAGAGCTCCACTGCGCATATATATATATATATATATATATATATATATATATTCTTTCTTCAGGGAAAAAAATGGAAGAAAGCCATAAAATTTACTGGCAATGGCTGCAGTTTATACCAAAAAAAAAAAAAGTGAGTGATAAGTGGTGGGGAGGCATGCCCACGGTCACACCAAGAAAGCCATAAGCAACGACAGACCAAAGTCCTGAGGTTTGGAAAAATCCACAAGGCAACAAGCACCATTGAATGCTGTCAGCCCAGGGACCAGCAAGACCCAGGAGGGGTGGGAACCATTCACCCCAAGATGCTGAAGAGTAAAAATTTGATGATGATTCTTCTTCCAAGAAGAAAATAGCTTTGAAATTGTCCATTACTCTCTCTCTCACACCAAGCAGGGAACAAACTGTTCTTTTTGCTTCTGATTCACAAATATTAAATCCCCTCTTCCCACTATTCATGACTCATAAAAGTGACTCATTCACCTCCAGATAGTTTTATTTCCTCCACATTCAAAATAAAAATAAATAATTTGTCAACCTTTGCTTACAACACAGATTAAAAGAGTTTTTCCTCAGACTCTAGCACTCACTTCTTGGGCTGGTCTACAAAGCCAGCAGTTACATTATAGGAGGATTCCTGCCCCAGCTTTAATCATCATCTTCTCCCCACTAGAGGCTGCTGAAGCAAAAGCAACATGAGAGCTCTTTCACCTTGTAGGTGAAAATGGCTGTAAAATTGACGCCTGTCCTTAGCAAAGCAAATCTTAATATCACACTGAAGACAACTGGAGCTACAACCCCAGTCACAAAGCTTCAGCACAATGATACAGTTTTCATTCAAAGATCTCATTTCACTGCTAAGGGAAAAAAAAAACAACACCCTCAGGGCCAACACAAATCACTGTCATTTCCCAAGCATAAGTTACACTTGGGTTTCATTATTCCAACACCTTTTAAGTTGTAGATCTTCGTTGCAGTCAAGCATCAGAACACCAAATATCAACAAGCTTACGTTTATTAATATTCTTGCACTGTGCCTATGTCTTTATGAAATAAGCAAAAGTGACCAAAAAAAATTTTTTTCAGCAACACACATCTCTGATCACTAACAGCTCAGGGTGGGGTAATCTATTTCTCCACTGAATAACAGCTACCACTGTCTTTGGTATTCTAGATTTAGAAACTTATTTTTATCAGCTTAGAAAGGGTGATTTATAAGCACAGTTGGTAGTCACCAATCAGGCAGTTGGCACTCAGGGAAAACTCAAGAGCTAGGCCCAACCTCAGAAGCTGAGCCACTTCTCTGCTTACAAAGTTGGATGAAGTCCCAGATGAAGAGACAATATAGCAGCAGGCATCAGTAGAGAAGATTCAAGCAAACTCACACATCATCACACAACTGGCCATCAGACTTAGTGAGGTTCATCCCTCATCATCATAAGAAAGCATAAACCCCATCACAGGGCTTGGGGAAAAAGAAACAAAATGTAATACTGAGATGTTATTAAAATTAAGTGTGACCAGCTACTTTTCTCTTTAAGTGTTTGTGTATCAAGTCTGAGATATTAATTATTTCTGATTTAATAAAGTAGTAACAAGTCCATGATACAACATTGGTTACTACCTTTTAGCTGCTAGGCTCCAAAATAATGGCCATAGAGCATTATTTTTAATGTATGCTCACTTGGGAATAAGAGTTTCCAAGAAAGCCGCCAAAGCTGCTAGGTTTGCACTTTTCCAACACTTTCTTAGAAAGCTGGAAATAACATTATCTTACCTATATGGCTATCTTCATTAATTTAGCTTTGCTTTAAAAACCACAATCAAAAAAGAAAGAAAAATTAAACTGAGCTCCTGAGCACTTACAGCTGTTTTTGACAACAGAGTTAACTAAAGCATAACAGGCAAGTCATAGAGATCTACAGAGAGTGTTTCAAAGAGTGCACATTCTCCAAGGCAGAGCTTGCATGTTCCCTACTGAACCAGGGTGTGTTGACTGTGATCCTAGACAGGGCTTCTGTCATAAAATAAACTCCAGTGACACTGGTTAATGCCACTTTGAAAACCAGAGCCTGTTCCCATCCAAGTAAATAAGAACAGAGTTTGTTTCTATGTTCTATTCTTTGTCCTAAGAAGCAGTATTTAAATAATAATACAGCTGACAAATCGTCTGGGCTACAGAATAGGAACTGCACACTTGCCATTAAAAGCAGAGCTCCTAACATCTCCGTGCTCAAAGCAGACACAAGAACATCAGTGGGTATTTGTGAAAATAAAGACATAGGGTACCTTGGCTGCAAGCAGAAAAGGCAAATGCACTAGCAGAAGGCTGCATTTCCCAGCAGTTCCAGCATAGCCAAGGGGAGCTAGGTGTCAAGAGCTTCAACATAACTCTTTACTACACAGATACTACCAGGCAGCCTTCCCACACCTCTGATTTCAAACTGGGTGGGAAAGGAAGACTGTGAGGTGGCAATAATATGCAGTTGGTGGAGACGACTCAGCTCATTCCAATTAATTCCAATCAACTCCACCCAAAGCAAAAACAACCTTTTAATGCCATAAGGTGTGCTAGGGGAAGTGCAGAAATACACAGCAAAGAACTTGCCATTTCTCACCTGGTCAGATAGATGCAAGAACTTTCATTCAGCACTAGCTATTTAGCCAAGTTTATTACCTGTTTCTGGCTCATCTTGGTCATTAAACAAGAAAAACACACAGCCCATACTGCTTCTCAGGGCTGTAGAGGTCTCAGCACAAGAAAATGCTATTAATGTAGTAAAGGAGAAACAGATTGCCTGGGTTGCTATCTCGCTCCTACCTGTTAGAGGGAAGCAATTCCCTCAAGAAATGGGAAGGAGGCTGCTATTTTCCATAGAGTGGGTGAAAAGCAACAAGCACAAAGGTTCAAAACATAGAAGCAAGATATTTTAAGAAGGTTTAAAACAGACCCAAAGGTGTGTAAGAGTGTGCTGGTCCCTAGCATGGGCATGATGTCGCCCAATTATATCTGCAAACCTGACAAATGGCAGAAAAGAACTTTCTGTGCTATTGCATTTTTCTCTTCATGCTAGATACTATCATTACATTAGTCAAGCTGGAGTGGAACTGTCACAGCTCTATTGTTATTATTTACAAAATAGGTTACCAACTGGATTAATACTATTAAATTCCTGTATGACAGAATTACTCTAATACCTAGGAAATGAAGTATTTTGGAGTGCTGTTATTCCCCAGCTTGCTTTTGTTTTCTCTTCCACAAGGATCTTTTTTGTGCTGGCTGCCCTGCAGGCAACTACAGAAGTCAAGTTGTACCTGGTGGTCTCACCCTGCAGGCTTGGGGGGGCTGCTGGCTCTCATAGCACTGATGACTCTCACTGTCCTGCATCAGCCCCCATCCTTTTAAACCAACTTATTTTTTAAACCTAAATAATTTGATGTAGAACATAACTTTAAAAAATAAACTTATTTTGTCCAGCAGCCATTTTATTTCTTAAAATAGTTGACATCCACTAGTCCTTTGAGCTGGCTCACTGAAGAAAGCATTCCTGCTTTCTTCACAGGA
Source organism: Ceyx cyanopectus (assembly GCA_013401355.1). Lineage (NCBI taxonomy): Eukaryota > Metazoa > Chordata > Aves > Coraciiformes > Alcedinidae > Ceyx > Ceyx cyanopectus. Next base: position 17,204 of record VYZU01067156.1, read on the forward strand.
TGCTAATATAGTCTTTGGAAGCAAGTCCCTCAATTGAAGCTTACAGAGCTTACCAGGCCTCTGTAGTGAGATGAAGAAGAAGCTAAAGTACTGTCTTGCAAGAGGCTTGATCTTTCACAAAGCGAGTGGTCTCACCTGACCTTTGTGCAAGGCAGGAGATGGCTTCCTGTGGTAGAGACACATGGAAGGAGCCTTGCTGGCTTCAGCTGCTGAATTCATGATGCACATGAATGGTTCATTAAAACATTAAAATCACGGCCCTGGGAAACAGTCCTTCAGGAGGGACAGCCTTGAAAATCAGTGTGCATACAGTCATCTCCAGGAAGGTCCTGCTTGCACAGAGCTGTCACAGAGAGTAGAAGAGGTGTCAGTAGATTGAGAATCTCCCCTAAATTTCACAAAATGGTCATCAAATGAAGGCAACAAGCTAATCAAGTCACTACTGACCACACCCTGAATTCAAACTTGCCTTCAGTCTTTAGAACAACCCTTCCAATGAAGTTTCATTTTCAGCACAGCCACATGAGATGGTCCTTCACAGGGAACATGGCTTGTCTTCCTGGGCACACCATCCCATCCCCTCCCATGCCTCCAAATACATTGCATGGCATAGCAAGCACATGTAGAGACCCAGCCAAAACTAGCCATTCAAAATAAGAGAGGGAGAATAGGGAATTGGACTTTGTCCAAAAATTATGGGTTCTTTCACATGGCCACCAGTGGTGGGGGGGAAAATAGGGGTATGCAGCAGACACAATTGATCAGCTCAAACCTCCTTTGAACTCACACTGAGTCACTTATTTGGGTCTAAGTGACAATAGCAGGACTGCTGGCTTTTTCCGGCCACTCAGTTCTGGTTAGAATTAGACCATAGCAAATGCAACTCCACATCTCTCCTTCCTTCATTCTTACACATTGGCATTGTGAAGCACAGAGAGGTGAAAAACTTCGCTATCTATGTGGGAGAGATGGAAACACAATTAGAGGTATTTATCCCCACTAAACCCTGCTGTGACTAGTAGACCATGTTGTCTTACATTAACAAGCACATTTCTGCAGTATTCAGATTCTGTTCTCCTGCATAGATGGCTGCAGAAGAGATGATAGGGACAGAAAGTGTCTCATGCTCTTAGGACTGTCCCACCACCACACACAAGTCCAAATCAAGAGTAAGAAACATGAAGATGCTTCCTGCTCCCCTGCACTTAAATCTGACTGCAGTCATCCTAGCTCCCTCACGAAATCAGACAAAAGCATCTAGAATACTGCCCAGAACACCACTTCACAGGAAGTAGAGGCACAGCCATTAGCCAAAAGGAGTGCTTCATGTAATATTTGTTTCCAGCCACTGAGGATTTCCTGAAGTTAAGATGCTGGCTAATCAAGCCATAGAGGAACCCACCCCACAAAATTTAAAGCTGTCTCAAACAAACAGGGTGCGCACACATACACACACACACAGAAAAATACCACGACAAAAACACAAACAAAATACAACAAAATAACCACAACAACAACAAAAAACAAAACAAAACAAAAAAAAAAAAAAACAAAACAAAAAAAAAAAAAAAAGGAACTTGTGCATAAGCAATATTGCAAATTATACTTCCAGAACAATTTCCTGTGGTTGTCTTTTTTTCTCCCTTTCTGGCACATCACCACCCCCACGAAAGCCAAAAAGAGACTGTAGTACCTATTTACACAAGGCTAGCCCCTAACAGTAGCAATTCAAAAGCTTGTTTCATTATCCAAAAAAACTTTTTAATCCAGAAGCCTTAGAAGACTGACACATCTGCCTATCCCAAAAGCCTTCCATCCACTACAGCAGCAAATTCATCAAGTGCTTTGAGAACTTTGCTTGTGCACATCCCCAGTGCATTAGCTGGAGTTACTACATCCAGCTGCACTGCACAAAGCTACAGGAAACAATTTCATTAGAGTCCCATTTGGCTTAGACAGGTTGGTCTTTTTACAGGCAGGAGTATAGAGGGAAATAGCTTTGGGCAATCATTTGAATGCATTGTTGAAACCATTACCTAAACTACAGATTAGTATTTACAGCGGTACAAGCTTCCACCAGTTTGAACCACACCAGTGGTTTGGGTCTGGTATTTAAAGTGCAGTGGAACTGGCAGCACCACAGAGACATGAAAGTCATTCCCACTTGTTCACTACTTCCTGAATAATTTCTGGAAGGTGCCACTAGGCTGGGGAAGAACTCGAAGAGCTAACATCATCTGCTTGAAAATCAGCTCTGCTTTACTTGGTGCTTTGCAATTTTCCTCCTGCATAACTACTGACCCACCTTGACCCAGCAGGAAAGCTTAAAGGCCAACACACAAGATCCTTAGTATGGTGATTTAGGATAATCCTGTACAGAATATGGCACGAGTCTAATGATCCACCACAAGAAAGTTTGATTTTTTTGAAAGGATAATTCAGTCTATCTATTCAACTAAACAGAAAGCCCTGTGTCATAATAAAGCTGTCACAATGTTCTGGAAATATGGTCTCACTGGAAGAACACATTGTAATTTTATATCCAGCTATTTAAGAAGATGAGGCCAAGCCCTGAGTGACAGCCACTTTGGTGAAACAACACATGAATTAAACATAATTATACTCGAAAAACAGTACAACAGAAGTAATCATGGAGGCCCCCATGTCATACAGCGAGCAGTGACATTTGCATTGGCACAGGGCATTCCCATCCAGATAGCTCCAAATCCTCCATGAATATCAGTAATTAAATAGTCTGCTGTGCAGCCAGAGGAAAGTGAGTTTTGCTGTTCCTCAGTTTTGCAGAAAGTGAGGTTGACATACCACCACAGCCCATGGGATCCCAGGCTGCCTTAGTGGCCCCACATGCTCCCTCCTGCTTGCATGGGCAGGGGGCTTCTCCATTTCCTCTTTGATCTTTGAAATGGTCACCATGCCCTTTGCTTTATTAGGCTTTTCCCACTAGAACAGATGCTGAATGCTCCACCTAGATTCCTCCCAAAATTCAGACCTAGGACGTGCAGTCCCAGTCTCAATAGGGGAAAACAATGTATTTGCCCTAACAAAATGAAGAAGCAAATGTACACGGGCCTGCCTGCTAAAAATGTGTCTCCATATTCATTGATCTCCCTATCTATATTTAATCTAGAAAAGATAATATAATTGAGCACAGGAAATCTGTTTTTTTCTAGGTTTCCAAGCAAGATGGATCTCAAAACCCTTCTTTATGTCAACAGCAGACAACTGTTGCATAGACTTCATCTAGCAGGGTTGGTAACTAACCCAAAAATGGCAGATGGAAGCATTAAATATTTATTGGACAGGAATGCATAGATTTTGGAAATTAACACTTTGCAAATTATTTCTGCGTGACAGTAATTAAACAGTCAGGCACAGTCCAGTCCAGGTTATGAGTAAGCTGCAACTCCTTTTTGTGAAACATATGTGTATACTGAAAAAAATACTAAAGCACAATTAATTAACACTTCTCTGATGATTTCCATCTGCACATATCAATTTGCTCTGCAATCATGAATTAAAATTAATTAAAACTTTAAAATGGCCTTCCACATAAAGTTGGAATGGCACGAGCCCTTGTGGCAGGCACTCAGGCATCACGTCAGTTAAGCTTGCAGGAATAGATGATGCATTGCTTTAAAATACCAAGGACTCCATGACCTTGTGTTCCTACTGTTATTAATGCTGGGATTGAACTGGTGCTAACAGTGGGATTGAACTGGTGCTTGTAACAGCTGGGAAACCATTAGAAAAGTGCAACTGAGACAGCCAGGTCCCTTGAAGGCTCTACATGGAGTATGACTGTAAACAGCATAAAGATGCTATTTGCTTTTGAGCTCTCTTGTTCACGTGGGAACAGATTTGCACAAGAGAGACTGCAGTTTTATTTTCTTAAAAGTAGCTTCCTTTTCCAGAACTACAGGTCATCCTTTCAAACACTGTTCAATACCCTTTCCAGGATTCTTTTCCCATTCACATTACCTGCACACTCAGGATCTCATGAGGGTAGGCATGTCTCATTCATTATGGCTGAAGCCTCATTAAAGTTAAGGGTTGATTGTATATTAGTGAACTGAAAGCTTTGGCTGCCATTCTGCCACCTTTCCTTCTTCAGCATGGACTCCTATACACTATATTTTGTTATTGTAGCTGGATTTTTTCCATGTTCCAACTACATAACTGATTTTCTACTTTCTCCCTTCCCCCAAAACATATGACCTTAAAAACCCATGAGAAATTAACAAACCCACCTACATGGGGATGATGAGTGTGTAAATCAGACTGAGCTCTTCTTGTGGCTGTGGTGGTGAAAGGGCAGAGGCTCCCCACATACCGTGCTCAGGAATAAGGATCTTATTTTCATTTTACAGGCAATGCTGGGCTTTGCTGTTGTGGTCAGGGGACAATAGAGGGGATGCTCTCCTCACCCAGCCGCGGAGTAATCCTGACCCACTGCACAGCCTGCCCCCAGGTACACCAGTAGTGTGCAAGAGGGGGAAATGTGGAGCTGTATCCACAGCACCTAGAGCATAAACTCCAACTGAGGCACTGGGCAAAGAAAGAGAAACAGAGGGGCTCCTCTGGTTTTGCCCAGCCAGGAGAGGACAGGATTCTGCTGAACGCATAGTAGAGGGGTCTCTGGCGCAGAGAAGCAGTGATACTCTGCACAGACACAACTAGGAGCTGGGGTGGGATGCAGATGTTCTAGCAAGGCTATGCACGCAGGCTGCTGCTGACTGCTTTTGCCCTTCTCCCATTTCAAGGGGCAGATTGGGTTCATGTCCCCAGATGTTCCTAGGAGTTTGTGAGCAAGTCTGCAGAAGAAGATGAAGAGAACAAGGCTGCCAGGGGACTTTAATGAGAGCTACTTCTATTCTCATGGTGCAGTTAAGAGTCACATAATGAAACAGAGGCTGTTTTGTTTGTTTTTTAATGAGCTCTATTTATATTTGACTTTAACTATCCTCATTCATTTTGTCTGAATCAATCCTCTACTGCTGAAATCTTATGCATCAGAGTTAATAAAGGCCAGCTATAACCAGAATTACTGCATAGTACCAAACATGAACACACTTGCAGCAGGGGCTGATAATTTAGAGCAGCAATGTTTGAAGCAGAAGAATTTACAGTAAAATTGAACATAGCTTCTCTGCTGCCTTGCAGAAAGCTGAAGTAATCCCACAGACTTATCTGGAGGTATTTTTCTTCCATGTTATTGTAACACTGAGAGGTTAAGGCTGATGTTAAAGTTAGTTTTATGGTTCACAAACTGGAAGCTAGTGAAAAGCAGGTACCTTATCCAACAGATTTTTTTCTGGCTGTAATGGACACCTGAGTTTCAAGACATCAGAGAGAGAGGAAAACAAGAGGAATCACATGTGAGCCAAGCCAAGGAATGCAAACAAACAAACAAAAACAAACAAAAAAAACCCCACCAAAACCACAAAACACTCAAATTGAGGGTGGTTGTAGTTACTCTCTATATAAAGCATTAAAGTAAAATTCTGCAGTACCATTGCCTTGACCCTTAAAATAGAGAAGCCACTGTTTACAACATATCTAGAAATCTGAAATGGAGGTTCTTTCTCCTTGGAGGAAGAAATTTTGTCCCTATATTCATACTAAACCTTTTAAACAAACACAGCCTTAATCTAGAGCAGCAGCTGTGTAATTAAGCCAATTTTGGAATGAAGAGTGTGATTCAAGAGCTAAATACTATCTTAATTATATACATTAATATTCTGCTAAGAAGATGCTTATAATATATATATAAAATTCAAGTTAATGCCCAAGTAAGGCCACTAAAAATATAAAAATAACAGAGAGGAGTGTCAGTTTGAGACACAGCGGATGACTGCACAGTGTGAAAGCAGCTCTCAGCTGCAGAGAAAGCAACCAGCAAGTGGTATCTATGCAAGAAGAGAGTGGCCAAAAGTCAACTGTTGTCAGAGGTGAATGAGGGACTTCAAGGTCAGGGGGAGAGTCATCCCACAGCTGCCCTAGCTGCTTGGGAAGGATTTTTGGCTGCGAACTTTTCTATTTTTCTGTGAAGAAATGGAAAAAGGATTGTATTCACAGAAACAGGCAGCAAAGGGAGAACCGGAGGTCAGGACACAGGGATTAGAGAGATGAGTCTTGTGCTGGATTGGGCACCAGAATGCCCTCCATTTATGGGGACACACTTCAGTCCCCATCTACAGACCACTCCAATTGCCAAGAGGTGATCAAGGGGCAGCACCTGGCCCTGGTTGGCTGGTAGAGGGAGCCTGGCTGGCAGACATGGAGCAGCCAGTATACAGGGTCCAGGAACAGTGTGAGTTAGGAGCTGGGGAGTGGCAGCTGCCACTGCCCCAGACGAGACAGAACATCCCTCATCAGAGCCATAGTGCTAGCTCACACTGCTCTCCCACCTGTAAGTGAGGCTGCACTGCAAAACCCTGAAAAAGAAGAAGGGATTTCCTTGTGGTTTCCTAACCCACAATGGGGCATAAAGCTTCTGATTCCCACTATGGACAAAAATATAATACAGGGTCTCAGAAAAGCCAGAACTGCCTTGCTTGTATCAAAAAAACGATTTAAAAGGTGTTTGCAATTGTACAACGGCAAGAGCTCTCTGGTCTCAGGTGCACTCGGGGTCCTGTGCTCCTGTCAGCCCCAAGAAGTGGGGCTGGCTCCATTTATGAGGTATTTCCTTCTCCAAGGAAAACCCAGGTGTTATGAGAAGCACAGCTGGGAATACAAAAGCATTGCTCTTTCACCAGCATCATGACAAGGTGCTACTTGGGATAAGACTGTGGTGCAAGTGCAGAAATGCCTGAACAGTCTCTGGTCAAAGCTGAAGTGCAGCTGCATGAACCACTCCAGGGGGTGGGCAGGGCCAGTGTACCTCCCCGAGATCCCCACAGGTGAGCTGGTGTGGTCCTACCTGTCAGAGAAACCAAGTCTCAGGCTGAACTACACCCTGGGGTTTTGACCAATGAGAAAATGTGCTAATGTCACTTACGATGATGCTTTGCATTTACAGTGTTTCTGAGAATAAAGTGCCAGACAGCTTTTCAGCTAGACCAAGTTAGAATTCAGATCTAAATCATCCTGGATAGTTTCACAATTGGTTTTTCAAAATCTGAGCTCAGTGAAAAGCCACAGAGATGTGTTAAGCAGTGACAATGAGAGGATTTATGTCTATTCTTGTCCCCCATACATTTTTACTTGAAGACCCCAAAGTACCTCACTTAGCTCTCCTGCTCTTTGATTCTCTCCAGGAAGCACAAGCTTCACCCCATCTCTCTGCAGCAGAAATATGCCAGGAATATCATGGAGAAAGATTATTTTCCTATCCCAAGCTGGTTTAAAAAATTATGCCTGCAAATGTTTAAGAAATTGGTATCTAAATGAAATGTGGCAAGAACACAGACACTTGGCTGTCCTGGAGAGAAATGGTCTATTCTTCATACAGCAGACGAAAGGGCAGGTTGAGGGCTGAGCTCCCATTTAGCAGAGTGATTTGTTCAAATTCCCATGTCTTACTAAGCCACGGGCCATGGCAGTGAGGAACAGCTGCTCAGTCCCTCTACTGCAGAACAATTTGGATGCAGAGACAGACACTGTCTTCAAATCAATCTCAAGACCCGCTGCATGAAGGACATTAATCTGCACAGGGAAAGCAGCAACATTTTGCCTTAGGGCTGCAAAGGCATCCCATGGTCCAGCGACCCAAATGTCTCCTTCACAAAGCAGAAAACTCACCAGTGCCTTCCAGTGGGCTCCCAAGAGCCCAGCACAGGAATGGAATTGAAGCAATTCAGTACAGGGATGCCAGACTTTCCATTTAATGTTTAAAAGGATTAGAAAACACTACTCTCACCCAGGTTAGGAGAGCTTCACCTGTACAGCTTTGATGCTACAGAGCAGTTTTTCGGACTTCAGGTTTTGCAGCTTGTCATGTGCGGAGGGGAGATGTAAGGGCACCCATCTCACAAACAAAAGTTGGATTGTTACTCATCTTAACTACAGAGAGGTCCAAGGTCTCATTAATTAGCACTGACATTTACAACGGAGGCCACAAGATAGGAGCAATATGAAGATGGATGAATTCCAAGAGGATATGGGAGCAAAAAAAGGGCTGGGGGAGGGGTTGTTGGGATGTTTGGTTTTTTTTTCATTCCAAGTTTTTATTGTAAAGGGAGTCTATCGACATTTTAATTCTCTTTTGCATTAGAATAGGAAAAAATGCAGTCAGTCTTTTGTTATGTATCTGAATTGCAAGATGGTGCACACTACTGAAATTACAAAGGGACCCTTGGACTGGCCAATCTCCAGTCCCTGGACTTGTCTGTGGACCTGAGGGTCACAGATCAGAAGGTGTTTTTTTGAAAGGGTTCAGAGGTTTAAAAAAATAAAAAAAAGTCCACCAGCTGTCTGCCTCTACTGAAGTGGGACCAAGTTCATGGTAAAATAAAACCATCTGCTCTTTCAGACTTACATCCCAAACCAGAATAACCCATTTTGATGCTTTCGTGGACTTAGCTCCTTCCACTATCTTTCATTCATTTGATATCATCAAGCATTCAGATTCCATGGATGAGATCCTCAAGTGTTGAACAGTGGGATTAAAATAAAGATCAGTTGAAAACAAAAGCATTGGTGTTTCTTTTGTACACTTTCTGATTTTTGAGCCATTAGATCATATTCCTTCTATGCCTTGCAGCTTTTCTCTGTTACAGAGAAGTATATAATATTGAAGAGGTTTAAACAAAAGCTTGGATTTTCATTTTTCCAGCATCTGAGGCTTTAGGAAGGAAATGAGTTATCATGAGAGCTAGAAAAGCTGGTGCAATTCATGACTCTTCTACCTGACAATGCCAATAGAAGAAACAACTGCCATTTCTGAGCACTAAGTAACCCTATCTCACCTTCATTCCTACCATGTTGCTGATCCCTAGGAAAGGATCTTCAGAATTCAACAGAGAAACCAAAACCTTTTCTGGAGAGGTAATCCACTGGCAGTGATAGTGGGGAAAGAGAAGCTCAGCAGAGGGGAGAAGATCTTGTACTTGATCTCAACCCAGAAGCAGATCCTCCACCATGACCTCAACCTCCACATTCTCTGCAGGGTGAAGATAAGAGGGTCACACTCATGCTGAGCTCTGGGGTTTCTTTTCTTCTTTCCTTCCTAACCCATAGACTCAAAACTCCCTGAGACATGAGTATGCCATCAGGGTAGAGACCAGAAGAATTAACTTCTGCAATCTGCATACCCTAGAGAGATAGAAGGACAAAGTGTCTCTGACGAGACCAGCAGCGGGCAGGGACAACATCTAAAACTTTATTTAAACCAAGTCAGAAAACCTCATCACCACTGGTGTGTTTTTCCAAAGCACAGCATACAAAGCACTAAGAAGCACTGCGATCCTCCAATAGCCTCCCTCTCTTCTTTTGCCATCCTGCTAATTGTGACGTCTGGGGCTATAAAAAGGCACAGCTCAAGAGCACGTCTCTCATTCTGATCTGCTTCCGTGTTTATAACCATTGCTTATCTAATGACACTAACACTTAGGAAGTGTTACCAAGGAGACTATTTGCATCCTGCAGGATGTTGCTAAAGCAACACTGCTAAATTAGATGTGGCGCTCTTAGCCTTCACCTACTGTATTTGCTTTGCTATTAAAATTTAAAAGTGGCAAGCTTAAACTATATTTGGATTGTTCATGCATCTAAACACCTGAAAATAGTCCAATGGCAGCAGCTACAGAGTTCCCCCTTAAATCTAGCACATCTAGGTCTCCTGGTCCATGTGGCCTGCAAAGTAAGCCATCTTTTTTCATACTACAACCTTCCTCTATAGGACCTTTTTTCACTATATGTTTGGATTTTATTTGAATATAGCAAGAGATTTTAACTGTCATAAATAATTACAGCATCTTAGTATTTTGTGGAGCATGGCAGAAGGCAATTTGTAAGTAGCCTTAATTTTTGAGGCACAAGATGGCTCAGAGGCACTGGAAATGCGACAACTTGCCTGAAGTTTATGGGTCAGCTGTTCATCCTCACCCTGAGCTTTGGTTCAGTTATAGAGTCACCATGGACTTGGAGATGGCCCATTGAAAGATTAAAAGGCTAAATAATGACTAACAGTAAAATACTCTCATTAAGGAGGTGATAATAAAATTAAAATAATTTAAAACTATTTAGAACTATAAACAAGCTAAAAACAAAAATAAAGGGCAGGGGCCATTTTAGGTGAAGTCACAGTAGAAATTAAACAAAGAAGCACAAAAAACTACTGGTAGGAGGGAGAATGAGCGAAAGGAACCACAAGGTGTGCTTGCAATGGTTTCCAAGGCAAGTAGCCTCTCTGGAGTTTGGACATTTGTCAATATGTTAAAAAGCATACTTAAAATTAACAACATCATCCTCAATGTTACTGTAGAAATATAGACAACTGTCAGGAACTCTACAGAAAATATTGCAATCGAGTAACAATATATTATATGCAGTTGTACATATGCAATAAATAAAACTTAATTGAATTATTCATGATACCATGCAATGACACAAGCAAAGACACTGGGCTTTCTGAACTCAATTCAGGTATTCTGTTGCATATCTAGAGCAACACAGCTCTCTATTCTGATGGTCTGAGCAAGACACTTTGGACAACCACACATAATAATAAAATAACTTCCTACCAATATCCAGCTGGAACTCTCCCCCGCTATTTAATACGTTTATTCCCAAAATAACACCTGCTTTTAACACTTTCAAATTTAACAGATAAACTCAGGCAAGGACATAAATACTTGGCATCTGTCACTAAATTCAATCAGCACCCTGAATCACAGCAAAAGCACCTTGTTCCAGCTTGGCTTCTGTGCATAATACGTTTTGGGTGCCTCTTGTTAATAAATCCTTGCTCTAGCCCAGAAGCACTACTAAAAAGCACACCTGGGAGCATTTTACTATATATAAAACTTCTGTTCCAACAGCAAATTTGATCTGCCTGCAGAATCTAATCATGAGAAGGTAACTCTCCTTCCTGCTGAACAGGCTGCAGAACAAGAAAGCCCATGTCGAGAAAGCATTCCACCTGCCAGCGCTTGTAATTGCTTATGTCTGAGAAGTAAGGTGAAATACCAGAATTTGGGCAGGTAAAAAATTGGCTAGCAGTATTGGGTTCCAGTCTACTCAGGCAGACTCTAGTGCTTTTAATAATACTAAAGGATGCTTTTTAGAGGGCTGCAAGAGACAGAATTGCCCAAGTCAGGGGTAGCTGAATGCCACTGCCTTCTCTCAGAAGGATGCTGTTGATGCTTTGCTGAGCAGAGAGAAGATGATGCAGGCAGATGGAGGTGAATGCCTGCTCAGCTGCATCAACGGACTGGCAATACAGGGGAAAGACCTTAAGTCCCAGCACTTCGCTAGGAGGGGAAAGTGTATCCTGACTCTGGATCACATGAACTCTATGGAATTGATGGAAGTAGGACTACTGCGTTAACAGACTGAGTCTTCTTTCTGCTGAATTGTTGTACAAATATAAATAAATCATTTTACCTCCCTAGACATCAGCCTATTTTAGATCGAGGAGATGGCACAAGCTCTTTCCTGCCTCCTTGCAACAGCTCTGATAAGACCCAATTGCTCAAGTTTTGTCATTGCTTTAGCTCCTCCACGAGGTGCAATAAAGGCACAGGTGAGGATTTCTGTAGGATTGGTCAAAAGGCTGGAGAACACACGTATGCCCACCACCACACACTCCACTGAGCTACCCAGACGTGCTGACAAGGTGCTGGTGGACAGCCTCCTTCTAAGCATGTGGTAGGGAAGTCACTCTGCAGCCGGTGAGCAGTGCTGGAGTTTGAGCAAACACCCAAAGTCCTCTTAACTATCCTCATACAGAAAGAAAGAGGATGGTTCAAGTTTCATGGGGCTGCAGATCTACACCCCCCAACCCTCCTCTCATGGCCGCCCCAAGAAAACGTCACAAAAGTTTAGGGAGCAATCTGCAATCTGCAGTCCTCTGAGGGTAAAGGTTATTTGCATCCATGCACAAGGCTGCAGAAGGTGCTTTTTAGTTGCTCCTGCTCAAGGGGAGCTTTCCCAGAACTCATCCCTCCTTGCTGACTTCAGGTGCCCCATGTCAAACAGGCCAGGAAGGGCTCCCAGGAAGGGTCAGAAATGAGGGTTTGCATCACAAGCAAAGCAGAGAAAGGGGAGGAAAGGAGGTATCATCTTTGCTACATGCCAGCTCCTCCTTCTTTCATGGTAAAAAAGATCAAAAGGAAAAAGAGGGTTTTTTCTGTGCTAGCTATGCTTCTGTCCAATTTTCTAAGGACTTTCTGTTGGTTTTGGATCAGGTCCTAGACCTGTGTGGACAGAATCCATAATGCATGATGTGTCTCGATTATTTATTAGCAAAAGGGTTCCCTCTGGAATCACGCATGTAGAGCACCTTATTAAAACGTGCCCTGCTCTATATCTGACCCAATGGAGTCAGCATGAAGAAGTTCTCACCTCACCCTATGGAATGCAGCTGGACTGTGAATTATCAGTGTTTCCCTCATCTCCATTCCTACAAGGCCTTATCTAAACGATGTCATAAATCTTCTGGGTTTTATCTGAACTCTCCTCCTCCTAGTGACATTCTGTACTTCTGAATAATGTTGTCTCCATATGAATTACAAGGGGCACAGCAATAATGCTCCAGCAGAAGCAAGGGAAGCAGTGGGAAAATAGCTGAAAGCTACACTGAACTGTTTTCCTACTTGTAGTCTTCTGTCATATTCTGAGTTGGAAGATTAGATAACGAGACTATTTATAGAAGCCTTGCTGGGTGTGTATCACAAAACCTTTATTGTAAGACCACAGCAAGTATGAAATTTTAATTTTGCCTGCCACTTTCCTGTGGCACAGCTTCATTTGCAGCAAAGCATTTTTTCTTTCACAGGGGGTTTATTAATAATGGATGTAACACAGCACTACAATTTCCAGATTGGGAGTTTACCTTCAGTCTCTTTTCCCACCTATCACTCAGCAATTTTTCCTCCTGGGATTTCTGTTGGACTAACAACCAGACACTGACAATATCTGCTCAGATACTAAACACACAGAGCATGGGCAAGAGCTCACTCCATTCATTGCTATGGGTCCCACCTGCAGGTCTCCTCTGGTTGAAACCTCAATCTGCTTTTAATCTCTCTGCTAAATCCTCCAGTGCATGCCAACAGGGTCTGAGAACAACTGTCCAAAGGAAATGGACTGAGCACCAGATGATCTCCCCAGGCCAAGAGTCATCCAGCAGATGGTGAGAACTTTCTGCCACAACTAATGCAAGGTAGATTTCCAGTGGAGGAGCAAAGCTCTCAGCTGTCAGTACTTATCACTTAGCATCTCAATTTTAAACCTTTATAATCAAAAAGTATTCATGGATTTAAATAGGGAAAACTTTTTTCACCTTTATTTTGCTTTATCACTGTTAATTGTTGAATCATAGAATGTTGAAGAGTTGTACCATTAATATAGGCACACTAAATGATACACACAGAGATGGAAGTGTGAATGTAGAAATCCAGTACAGTACATATCAGAAGTTATCCAGGTCCCTGCATTCACTGCACTTTTTAATAAAGAAAGGAAATTATTTCAATTACTCCTCCTCTTTCTGTATTTGCCAAAATGCTGCAACATAATTAGCCAGGCACATTTTCTCTTTTACATTTTCTATCACATCTATTCAAGTGACTCACATAATACACAGATTCTGTTTGCAACATTTACAGTTATTTGTATCCCACAGTGACTCAATATTTCTATGGGAAACCATCTCTTCTCATCCTACCTAGTAAATACTTGTTAAGTACAAAACCAGCCATTCATTAAGGACAAAAACAATACTGCAAGATAGGTAGGTAGGTAGGTAGGTAGGTAGGTAGGTAGGTAGAAAGATAGATAGATAGATAGATAGATAGATAGATAGATAGATAGATAGATAGATAGATAGATAGATAGATAGATAGACAGACAGATAGATAGATAGATGATAGATAGATAGATAGATAGATAGATAGATAGAGATTTTTTTTTTAAATCAATGGCACTACTTCTTCAAATCAAATAAATTCTGAGCAATACCAATACAATTAAATGCTATGTTAAACAAATATCCCTTAAGGAAGAGATTTGAACTAACGGTCTGATGAGAGGTTGGAACTAGATGGTAGATAAGGTGTACGGCTGCTTGGCTTCTCTGGAAAAAGCCTGTCCAGTAGCAAGTTAAGGCTTGAACACTAAGTTTTACATTAGATAGTGTTGATAAGCAGCAGAGCACAAAACGTAGTCACATCTCCATCCAAGTAGCAGTTAAAGGGAAATCAAGCAGAGCTTATGCCTAACAGAGGATAAAAGATGATCAGTGGGGTTTTTAAATCATATGTTGACATATGGGAAGTCTATGTAAATTAGAATGAATCAAGCATAACATGATTATGTTTCTTCTGACTGGGTCAGGGGGTGAGCTACAGCTTTCAAATATGGTGAAGCCAGAGGGATGTCCAGACAGGGGTTGCTCACATTCATGCTCCCCTTTAGCTCCCCACATAAGAAACCAGTATCCCAAAAGTGCCCCTGATAAATTTGACTGCGACAAAGGATCACAGATTTCCAGCTCTGTTCAGCAGCCCATGGTATTTGTCTCTTCAGAAACCAGACTCCTCCTTTGCTACCTCACTGGCAGAGCTTCCCAGCCATTGCTCTGCTGAATTGATCTTCTCAAGTCCTGATGCTAAATAGTCTGCCTGCCATATCATGTTCTGGCCATATCATAAAAATTGGAAGATCAACAGTCAACAGAGAATCCATGAATATGCTTGTGCACATGTGTGAAGTCCTGAAAGTGCAGAAACATCTGGAAGTGTCAGTGCTAACCAGTGTGAAACACAAATATTGAATATGAAAGATCTAAGAGAGGACAGAGGCAAGCTATGCCAGTACTTTAGTATTTATTTTGTCTAAAATTTTATTAGGGTTTTTTTTAATGTTTACATTAACTGTGTGGGGTTTTTAAACTAAAAATCCTGCATGGTATTTTATCTCTATGGCTGACTGAGAATTATTCATATTTACATTTCAGAGGTTTGCATAAAATAACCCTGAGATTTAATCTGAACATTTTTTTTAGAGCTAAGAATCCTTCCCTATGTTTCAGCAAAGAATTGAAGCAAGATGGATTAATGGAGAATTGTATAAACATAATACCACTATGACATCCTCCACCTTGTAATTTTACAACACAATCCTATTTTAATCCTGTAACTGGAAGGCCAAATATCCAGTAAACATGAACAAGAATCTTATCTACAACATGCTTTTACCAGATAGACATCCCCAAGAATCAATAGAAATTAAAACCTATCCCAACCGAATTTTAACTGCAGTTGCATCAACCCAGACCCTAGTATGGGTGAGTATTCAGGTGTCTGCCTTCCTCCACAGCTACACTACTATCAATGCCCTAGTCAGCTAGATTAAATGATAGCTTGGGTTCATGCATACACATCACAGCCACAGCAGAAAACAACCATTGCCAGACCCTAAGTTTCAGTTAAAATTAATCTCTTGTCCCCAAAACTACTCTGGGATTTGTTAATTTGTGGCACAGAGACAGGCACCCGCACAGCGCTGTGATTAAAGAAAGAAACTGCTTTGGGATTTGCGAACTCCCAGCACAGCACTGAGCACCTGCACAGTGCTGTGATTAAGGTTAATCTTAGATCAGCCATTTCTGGATAGACAGGTGTTGCAGACCTCACTCCTCAGGACGCTTCAGAACCGGATTGCTGAGGTGTCCTAAAATTTCAAGGCAGACCAAGTCAGAGCACTTGTGGATCCCCAGCTTGAAATAAGTAGCCACCGCAAAGGTGTGCGCTGTAAGTGAAACACACATACTCATGTACTTGCCACAGGCGACAATTTCAGTGATGCAGAAATAGCTGGTTCCTGCAATTATCCTAGCAGCAGTAGGTAAGAACAGCTGCCAAATCTGAAATCTTCCAAGACTCTATTTTAGAAACCTTCCCAGGTACAGGGATATCCACAAAAGCTACTACTTCCATAGTGTAGGAAACAAAATTATGTGAGGGCTACTTAGACCCTTGTCGCTTCGGAGGTCAATGTAAGCAAAGAAAACCTGATTTATCTTATTCCAGAAAAGCCTACAAATTTAAAAGCACTTTTATTTATCGAAACCACAAAGTGCAGGAGGCACAGTCTCATCCAAGAAAGATGTGATGGGAGTTTGCACAGGGACCTTGTCACAATCCCTACTGTCTCTCAGACAAAACCTAGATGTTCTGTGCGTGACTTTGAGGCTACTATGGCAATGAACCACTTTTTAAACACCCAAACAAGGATGTTCATGAAAAAGAGGATGTATCCAGATAGACTAGTCAACACCAGAGCAGGCTCTATCCCTCCATTCATCACTGCCATGCCTGAACAATCCAGCTCCACCTGTAACTGCTGTGGAAAAGCTTTAAGTTCTCATTTCAGCATTCTCCTTACCTGCTGAACATGTGTATCTAGGAAGTCCCTATAAGCAAGGTGAGTGTGGTCTTTGTATGTAGCTAAGTATGTAACTTCAAAGGATTCCTCTTTCATGACCTCCTCCAATCTCCCATGAAATTGGACCAATTACAGCATCCGTACCATGCACTGTTAATGAGCTTTACAGAGATACTAGCCACTGCATATGACTACAACCTCCTTTTGNAGATCAACAGTCAACAGAGAATCCATGAATATGCTTGTGCACATGTGTGAAGTCCTGAAAGTGCAGAAACATCTGGAAGTGTCAGTGCTAACCAGTGTGAAACACAAATATTGAATATGAAAGATCTAAGAGAGGACAGAGGCAAGCTATGCCAGTACTTTAGTATTTATTTTGTCTAAAATTTTATTAGGGTTTTTTTTAATGTTTACATTAACTGTGTGGGGTTTTTAAACTAAAAATCCTGCATGGTATTTTATCTCTATGGCTGACTGAGAATTATTCATATTTACATTTCAGAGGTTTGCATAAAATAACCCTGAGATTTAATCTGAACATTTTTTTTAGAGCTAAGAATCCTTCCCTATGTTTCAGCAAAGAATTGAAGCAAGATGGATTAATGGAGAATTGTATAAACATAATACCACTATGACATCCTCCACCTTGTAATTTTACAACACAATCCTATTTTAATCCTGTAACTGGAAGGCCAAATATCCAGTAAACATGAACAAGAATCTTATCTACAACATGCTTTTACCAGATAGACATCCCCAAGAATCAATAGAAATTAAAACCTATCCCAACCGAATTTTAACTGCAGTTGCATCAACCCAGACCCTAGTATGGGTGAGTATTCAGGTGTCTGCCTTCCTCCACAGCTACACTACTATCAATGCCCTAGTCAGCTAGATTAAATGATAGCTTGGGTTCATGCATACACATCACAGCCACAGCAGAAAACAACCATTGCCAGACCCTAAGTTTCAGTTAAAATTAATCTCTTGTCCCCAAAACTACTCTGGGATTTGTTAATTTGTGGCACAGAGACAGGCACCCGCACAGCGCTGTGATTAAAGAAAGAAACTGCTTTGGGATTTGCGAACTCCCAGCACAGCACTGAGCACCTGCACAGTGCTGTGATTAAGGTTAATCTTAGATCAGCCATTTCTGGATAGACAGGTGTTGCAGACCTCACTCCTCAGGACGCTTCAGAACCGGATTGCTGAGGTGTCCTAAAATTTCAAGGCAGACCAAGTCAGAGCACTTGTGGATCCCCAGCTTGAAATAAGTAGCCACCGCAAAGGTGTGCGCTGTAAGTGAAACACACATACTCATGTACTTGCCACAGGCGACAATTTCAGTGATGCAGAAATAGCTGGTTCCTGCAATTATCCTAGCAGCAGTAGGTAAGAACAGCTGCCAAATCTGAAATCTTCCAAGACTCTATTTTAGAAACCTTCCCAGGTAC
Source organism: Ceyx cyanopectus (assembly GCA_013401355.1). Lineage (NCBI taxonomy): Eukaryota > Metazoa > Chordata > Aves > Coraciiformes > Alcedinidae > Ceyx > Ceyx cyanopectus. The sequence continues at coordinate 35,233 of VYZU01067156.1, forward strand.
AGGGATATCCACAAAAGCTACTACTTCCATAGTGTAGGAAACAAAATTATGTGAGGGCTACTTAGACCCTTGTCGCTTCGGAGGTCAATGTAAGCAAAGAAAACCTGATTTATCTTATTCCAGAAAAGCCTACAAATTTAAAAGCACTTTTATTTATCGAAACCACAAAGTGCAGGAGGCACAGTCTCATCCAAGAAAGATGTGATGGGAGTTTGCACAGGGACCTTGTCACAATCCCTACTGTCTCTCAGACAAAACCTAGATGTTCTGTGCGTGACTTTGAGGCTACTATGGCAATGAACCACTTTTTAAACACCCAAACAAGGATGTTCATGAAAAAGAGGATGTATCCAGATAGACTAGTCAACACCAGAGCAGGCTCTATCCCTCCATTCATCACTGCCATGCCTGAACAATCCAGCTCCACCTGTAACTGCTGTGGAAAAGCTTTAAGTTCTCATTTCAGCATTCTCCTTACCTGCTGAACATGTGTATCTAGGAAGTCCCTATAAGCAAGGTGAGTGTGGTCTTTGTATGTAGCTAAGTATGTAACTTCAAAGGATTCCTCTTTCATGACCTCCTCCAATCTCCCATGAAATTGGACCAATTACAGCATCCGTACCATGCACTGTTAATGAGCTTTACAGAGATACTAGCCACTGCATATGACTACAACCTCCTTTTGTTCAAAAGGAGCTGGAATCTGTCAACCTCATGTGATGTCCTCTTAATACTTGCACTGGAAGATAACAGTGAAGAGTGAAGCTCTGCCCCTTCTCTACACACCAGTCATTTCCCACCCGTTGTCCCTTTTTCCAGAGGTAGAAGACCTAGCTCATTAATCTTTCCTTATATGAAATTAATCCAAACTTTTGAGTGCCCCTGTTGCCTCCCTCTAAATCTTTTCCAGTTCTCCTGTACTTTTTTTAAGATGGTGGAAGGGGAAGAACCAGAATTATTCAGATTTAAACACCTGAATCATGGCCTCTGTTTTCTTCTGTTGGGCTTCCCCTATAATTTCTAGTATTTCATTTGCTTTCTTTAACTGCTACTGATCCTTGAACTAACATTTTTAATTCAATCACCTCACTGATGTTTTTCAATTCCTGATGGTTTTCAAAAGCAGACTTTCTTGCCCTTGAGAAGTACATAGCATCACCTGTTGGCAAAGCACCACAAGATTTCCTGGGAAATTTCTGACAATCTGCAGCGTTAGCTGCNCATTGCCAGACCCTAAGTTTCAGTTAAAATTAATCTCTTGTCCCCAAAACTACTCTGGGATTTGTTAATTTGTGGCACAGAGACAGGCACCCGCACAGCGCTGTGATTAAAGAAAGAAACTGCTTTGGGATTTGCGAACTCCCAGCACAGCACTGAGCACCTGCACAGTGCTGTGATTAAGGTTAATCTTAGATCAGCCATTTCTGGATAGACAGGTGTTGCAGACCTCACTCCTCAGGACGCTTCAGAACCGGATTGCTGAGGTGTCCTAAAATTTCAAGGCAGACCAAGTCAGAGCACTTGTGGATCCCCAGCTTGAAATAAGTAGCCACCGCAAAGGTGTGCGCTGTAAGTGAAACACACATACTCATGTACTTGCCACAGGCGACAATTTCAGTGATGCAGAAATAGCTGGTTCCTGCAATTATCCTAGCAGCAGTAGGTAAGAACAGCTGCCAAATCTGAAATCTTCCAAGACTCTATTTTAGAAACCTTCCCAGGTACAGGGATATCCACAAAAGCTACTACTTCCATAGTGTAGGAAACAAAATTATGTGAGGGCTACTTAGACCCTTGTCGCTTCGGAGGTCAATGTAAGCAAAGAAAACCTGATTTATCTTATTCCAGAAAAGCCTACAAATTTAAAAGCACTTTTATTTATCGAAACCACAAAGTGCAGGAGGCACAGTCTCATCCAAGAAAGATGTGATGGGAGTTTGCACAGGGACCTTGTCACAATCCCTACTGTCTCTCAGACAAAACCTAGATGTTCTGTGCGTGACTTTGAGGCTACTATGGCAATGAACCACTTTTTAAACACCCAAACAAGGATGTTCATGAAAAAGAGGATGTATCCAGATAGACTAGTCAACACCAGAGCAGGCTCTATCCCTCCATTCATCACTGCCATGCCTGAACAATCCAGCTCCACCTGTAACTGCTGTGGAAAAGCTTTAAGTTCTCATTTCAGCATTCTCCTTACCTGCTGAACATGTGTATCTAGGAAGTCCCTATAAGCAAGGTGAGTGTGGTCTTTGTATGTAGCTAAGTATGTAACTTCAAAGGATTCCTCTTTCATGACCTCCTCCAATCTCCCATGAAATTGGACCAATTACAGCATCCGTACCATGCACTGTTAATGAGCTTTACAGAGATACTAGCCACTGCATATGACTACAACCTCCTTTTGTTCAAAAGGAGCTGGAATCTGTCAACCTCATGTGATGTCCTCTTAATACTTGCACTGGAAGATAACAGTGAAGAGTGAAGCTCTGCCCCTTCTCTACACACCAGTCATTTCCCACCCGTTGTCCCTTTTTCCAGAGGTAGAAGACCTAGCTCATTAATCTTTCCTTATATGAAATTAATCCAAACTTTTGAGTGCCCCTGTTGCCTCCCTCTAAATCTTTTCCAGTTCTCCTGTACTTTTTTTAAGATGGTGGAAGGGGAAGAACCAGAATTATTCAGATTTAAACACCTGAATCATGGCCTCTGTTTTCTTCTGTTGGGCTTCCCCTATAATTTCTAGTATTTCATTTGCTTTCTTTAACTGCTACTGATCCTTGAACTAACATTTTTAATTCAATCACCTCACTGATGTTTTTCAATTCCTGATGGTTTTCAAAAGCAGACTTTCTTGCCCTTGAGAAGTACATAGCATCACCTGTTGGCAAAGCACCACAAGATTTCCTGGGAAATTTCTGACAATCTGCAGCGTTAGCTGCTCTACCAAGAGGCTTTAGCACCTTATGAAAAGGGTGGTAAGAAAGCAGAGGTAAGATAGATAAAATGCTGTGTTTGGAGCACTGGGCAATTTTAGGCAATTTAAATGCAATAAATCAAAGTTCAATAGGTTGGGAAAAAATTTAGTGCTTGGGAGAAGTTTCATATAAACCCGAGAACCTCAGGAAGGAAAACTTTACACCTACAACCCAGACACACTGATATGTCAGAGGGAAACAAGCAAACCTAGGACAGAATGAAAACAAAAGGGCAGGACACAAGAGGCATCATTCAAAGCCTTGAATGATGAAACTTCTGACTCTAAGACTGGAAGAAAATAGTACTTCAAAGAAGAACCAATTATGACAGCAATGGGAGCTGAAGTTATCTCAGCATTATTATTGACATCCCCCCCAGCAAACTGCTTGCACCCCAACTTCTAATCCACATGACCAACAGCTGTTGATATCCTTTTACTCCCCTCTTAGTTTTATCCAGCAAGTGCACAAAATGGAGCTGGCAGCAGGATAGTCTTTTCCATCAACATACAGTTATTGAAATGCCTAAACCAGCCAGATTACACCAGCCAGATTATTATCTTCTGCATGTATTTCAGAAGCTTATAAAATACCAGTGAAAGGAGAAAAAAGTCTGATGTATTTATGTGTCAGTGGGATATAAAGTTTGAAATAGCAACTGCAAAAATGCCAGCAAAGACTCTATAATCATGACTGATAGCAGGAAAAGCAGCAAAGCCACTGCCTTCTTGGTAAAGTGCTGCACAACTGGCAGTTTCTGGGGACTTGCAGACAGAAAGCCAGTCACACCCTTTAGCAAACTACCACTGACTCTGGCTTCAGATCTTCTAGTAAAAGAAGGGACTGAGAACAACTGCCCTGCCAAGGTGCCAGGCTCTTTTATGTGATACTCTAGGGATAAAAAACCCACATCAACACACCAAGATCACCCAGACATGTGAGCAAGAGCTATCTACATGAATGAGCAGGAAGTACAGGGGACCATGAAAGCACACAACACAACATGACTCAGATCTCAACGGGAGTCTTCAGATGCTGCTGTAATATAAATAATAAATAATAACCCATGAGTAATCAGCCACTGCTGAAAAGAGTATCTATGACTAGCTCAGGCTGTCTCTGTAATACAGCACATCTATTCTTCTGCATAAATATCATAGGTGCACTAACCTGTGAGAAAACTGACAGGAAGAAATCCTGTTTGCTGTCACTCACTGTGAAAATCTACCTTCCTAGGTAAGACAGGGCTCAGGAAAGAGCAGCAAACCTAAACAGGAGGGTGGAGGAAAGGATTTAAGAGAGGAGGCAGTAATACTTCTTAGCTTTTACAATGTAATATTGATCTGTTGTCCACAGAAATGGCTAAGTCTTCTTGAAGCTGAGAACACAGAGACAAGCGGGGATAAAAAGCTGGTTGCCAGTGGAGCATGGGGGAGAGACATTGAGATCCCATGCCTCACCTTTGGCCCAAAGGCTAGAAAAAACTCCTTTACTAGAATCCTGGACAAGCAAATTTGGAAATGACACAACAGCCATAACAGNTATTCAGATTTAAACACCTGAATCATGGCCTCTGTTTTCTTCTGTTGGGCTTCCCCTATAATTTCTAGTATTTCATTTGCTTTCTTTAACTGCTACTGATCCTTGAACTAACATTTTTAATTCAATCACCTCACTGATGTTTTTCAATTCCTGATGGTTTTCAAAAGCAGACTTTCTTGCCCTTGAGAAGTACATAGCATCACCTGTTGGCAAAGCACCACAAGATTTCCTGGGAAATTTCTGACAATCTGCAGCGTTAGCTGCTCTACCAAGAGGCTTTAGCACCTTATGAAAAGGGTGGTAAGAAAGCAGAGGTAAGATAGATAAAATGCTGTGTTTGGAGCACTGGGCAATTTTAGGCAATTTAAATGCAATAAATCAAAGTTCAATAGGTTGGGAAAAAATTTAGTGCTTGGGAGAAGTTTCATATAAACCCGAGAACCTCAGGAAGGAAAACTTTACACCTACAACCCAGACACACTGATATGTCAGAGGGAAACAAGCAAACCTAGGACAGAATGAAAACAAAAGGGCAGGACACAAGAGGCATCATTCAAAGCCTTGAATGATGAAACTTCTGACTCTAAGACTGGAAGAAAATAGTACTTCAAAGAAGAACCAATTATGACAGCAATGGGAGCTGAAGTTATCTCAGCATTATTATTGACATCCCCCCCAGCAAACTGCTTGCACCCCAACTTCTAATCCACATGACCAACAGCTGTTGATATCCTTTTACTCCCCTCTTAGTTTTATCCAGCAAGTGCACAAAATGGAGCTGGCAGCAGGATAGTCTTTTCCATCAACATACAGTTATTGAAATGCCTAAACCAGCCAGATTACACCAGCCAGATTATTATCTTCTGCATGTATTTCAGAAGCTTATAAAATACCAGTGAAAGGAGAAAAAAGTCTGATGTATTTATGTGTCAGTGGGATATAAAGTTTGAAATAGCAACTGCAAAAATGCCAGCAAAGACTCTATAATCATGACTGATAGCAGGAAAAGCAGCAAAGCCACTGCCTTCTTGGTAAAGTGCTGCACAACTGGCAGTTTCTGGGGACTTGCAGACAGAAAGCCAGTCACACCCTTTAGCAAACTACCACTGACTCTGGCTTCAGATCTTCTAGTAAAAGAAGGGACTGAGAACAACTGCCCTGCCAAGGTGCCAGGCTCTTTTATGTGATACTCTAGGGATAAAAAACCCACATCAACACACCAAGATCACCCAGACATGTGAGCAAGAGCTATCTACATGAATGAGCAGGAAGTACAGGGGACCATGAAAGCACACAACACAACATGACTCAGATCTCAACGGGAGTCTTCAGATGCTGCTGTAATATAAATAATAAATAATAACCCATGAGTAATCAGCCACTGCTGAAAAGAGTATCTATGACTAGCTCAGGCTGTCTCTGTAATACAGCACATCTATTCTTCTGCATAAATATCATAGGTGCACTAACCTGTGAGAAAACTGACAGGAAGAAATCCTGTTTGCTGTCACTCACTGTGAAAATCTACCTTCCTAGGTAAGACAGGGCTCAGGAAAGAGCAGCAAACCTAAACAGGAGGGTGGAGGAAAGGATTTAAGAGAGGAGGCAGTAATACTTCTTAGCTTTTACAATGTAATATTGATCTGTTGTCCACAGAAATGGCTAAGTCTTCTTGAAGCTGAGAACACAGAGACAAGCGGGGATAAAAAGCTGGTTGCCAGTGGAGCATGGGGGAGAGACATTGAGATCCCATGCCTCACCTTTGGCCCAAAGGCTAGAAAAAACTCCTTTACTAGAATCCTGGACAAGCAAATTTGGAAATGACACAACAGCCATAACAGGGTACACAGATCACATGTCATAGTAGGAAGAGTTAAACACATCCAGCAAGACTGAACAGTAGCTAAGGAAGGACTGCAACAGCCACAGAGATTTGGAAGATGTAACACTAGGCAAGGAGGGTAATTTACTGAGCTACACTGGGATTAAAAAGGAGAATTGAGGAGACTGAACAGACTATCTCAGAAGACCCCTAGAGGGGGAGATGGGTTGAACTGGGGATATATGTCTTGAGACATAATAAAAACTTCCTTGGTTCAAAGTCAATCCAGACTGCCCTGGCACAAGTGAATAAATAGTAGAGAGCCACTGATGCAAAGGGAGGTCTTTTTCATCACAGAATTCAGGACGTTAGATACAGCTGGAAACTTCTCACTCAGTTCTACTCCAATCAGACATACACACCTTAGCTGACAGTTATCACAAACCACATTTCAGAGGTGGACAGCAGAAAATTCCTGGAGTTTATTTGGCTGCATCGTTAATGAGATTGTTACCAGATAATCACAATCTTTTGCTCAGCATTAGCAAACTACACAATGGATCACCCTCTGTCACCTCAGAGAAAGAGCTGCATTTTGGTTACAGGAAGGGAAGGAAATACCCATAAGAAACATGAATATTATCTCACCTCAACCTCCCCATCATGATATCAAGTGACAACCTCCTTCCAGCCACTAGCCATGACTTTAAGATTAATAGTCACATCAGCACCGTGGCATGTGATAAACTGCAGTCCTGAAGGACTTCTGTTTCCACTGACTTTAGTTTTTACTGTCTCTAAACTGGCCAAAGCCTGCAGCCACAACTGTGACACCAAAATTGGGATTAACAATTTAGGCATGACATACTGTTTTGGAATAGTTAATTCCAAAGTTCTTGTGTTTAGCAGTTTCTAGTGAACAGCAATATGAAGTCCTTCATAAAGGGCTGGAAATTTCTGCAGTACCTTCCTACTCCAAAAGCAACTCTAAAATATTTAGCCTAAGGTTCCAGGTTTACTGTTGCAGACATGCTCAGTTAGACCTGCCTACTTCAGCTACCTAGTTTTAAAGCTTCAGCTTAAGTCTGAGAATCAAGTTGAGTGCTTTCCTTCTTAGGCACAGCCATCAAAAGTAAAACAAGTGTCCTGCCAGCCATGCCAGTCTTCAGTGATGTTTCTGTGTTGTGTGTTCAATACCACCAAAAGTATCACATGGTCTTCAGAGGATTTACTTAACTAAAGGTAACCCTTTTTAGCAGGACTAACAGAAAGGTACAAATTTTTTCAGTACATGTGGGCAACAGCTCTAATATATATGGTGGTCTTATTTCTTACACAGCAGATATGAACTTGTAAAGTTCAGGAACACACTTCAGAGTCCCAAGATCACCTTGGGAAACAATGCAATCATCCCTGGCACCAGATGAGGAAGTCATCACAGAAGGAAAGTACTAGATGGTGGCCAAAGTATCAAAGTTCAGTATCCCTAACACTAAGCTCAACACCGAAGGAAGAACCGGGGACTTTCAATTAAAATACACATTACAAAATGTTAAATGGCAGATTTGTAACAAAATTGTGTGACATGCATACTTTCGCTGCTATGCCTCCAGACCATTTTACAGGAACCTGTCAAATGCAATCAGACTTGTTTATTCTGCATTTAAATGTAGGACCTAAGGCAGTCTGGTTTCAAAAAAAGACAGAAAAGGCACATATTGTCCCTGGCAGTTGCTTGTTTATTACAACAAAGGTAATGCCTTGTTAACTCTTTACTGCAAATCAAAATTATGTCAGTGCTTTGCTATATTAGTCTTGAGAATATTTCTGCTTGCTGCCTCAGCACAGGTAGAAATGTAATTAAAATGTAAATTAAAGGAAGAAAGAAACAAAGTTCCATTAACACACATTCTGCATGCCCCCCACACTAGAAACCCCTCTGAAAATCAGGCAATTCATACCGAAGAGGATCTTCAAAATCTCACATAAGCCCCTGATAATGGATTAAGTGGCAGTGTCCCTTCTGGCTCCAGTTTATAAATTCTTATCTGCTTAAGATTGCTCCAGAAAGATTTCCAGCTGACAGCATGATTCTTAAGATACAAATCCTCCCTGGCAATTTATAATTATATACCAACTACTACAGCATCGAGTGTGCCTTCATGTTTGAACTGATAGAGGATGATGGTTCACCTTTTAGGGTTCAGCATCCCCCTCCTTACAAGACTAATTTTAAGCACAGACATTGTCTGGGCTATTTCTGACTGACTTTGTCCACAACAGAGCAGTAAACATTCCTAACATCTCCTTCCATGGCCATCAGAATAAAGCTGTGATATAATCACCTTCAGTTCACACAACAGTTCTGAATCAGCCAAGTACAGAGGAAGGCAGCAGAGAATGGAAGAATAATGCAAGTAACAGAAAATCCTTCAGTATAGCAACCAGTTGCCCAGCTCATCATTAACCATTTCCACTCCCTTAAACCATGCAAAAGAAGCTCAGTAAAAATAAGGGTGAACTGCAACATCTCTATTTTCCATGCTGGTGGCTGCAAATTCAACACACCTGGAGGAAGGTTCAACAAGTTTTGATCATCCAAAATGGTTGTGGGAGTGGCACCTTCCCTCATTCCGTTTAGAGAGATGTCTGACATCCTCTGCCTCCATCATTCAGTACCTTCGGCTGTGAAAAGGTGCTTGGTGAAGAGGTACCCAGATAGCATACTGCTGTCCAAGGAAATACCTTTCAAGAATGATGGGTTGTTTTCTGCTACCACCCTCCCAGCTTACAGAAAAAAAAAAAAAAAAAAAAAGGCAAAAAAGGGCAGGGAAAGAGGAGCCCTTTGTCAGTCTCCCCCGCTCACCTTNATCGCCTACTAGGGTGCCACTGCCCGGGAACACCTGTGCACCGATCAGCCAGCCACAGGGCACTGCCGGGTAAGAAGAGGCAGGGCTAGGAGCAGGGCAGGGGGGCCCACATCACCAAAGCCCATGGGGTGTCAGTCATGAGGCCATGCCACCCCGAGGTGACCAGTCTATCCCAAGGTGCCTGGGATGTCTGTCTGGCGTCGGGTGCTATGAGTGCCTACGGATCTCAGGGTTTGTGCCCTGCCTTGGTGCCCAAACCACCTCGGGGTGCTCAAAACACCCGTCCCGCTCCGGGTTGTATGGGTGCCCCGGGGTACCGCAGGTTCTCGACCTGCCAGAGGTACCCGTCCTACCGGGAATGTCAGGGTGTCCAGTGTACCAGGGATGCTTGTCCTGACAGGGGTGTCGGCCGAGCCGTACCTTTGAGGTGGTGGTGACGGGCGCGGTGCAGGCGGCCCTGGCCGCCGCGGGGCAGCGCGGGGATGCTGGAGAAGCGGCTCCCCATGGCGGCATTCGAGCCGGGCCGGGCGGGCGGCACCGCTCTCTCCCTCTCTCTCTCTCAAGGGGGTTGTGGCGGCGGCGGCGGCGGGAGGGGAGCAGCGTTCCGCCGGCGTCTCCCGCGCTCACTCCGTCTCCGAGAGCCCCGCTGCTGTCCGCCGCCCGGCCGGCACCATGCTACGCGGTACCGTAGCCCTCCGCGGGGCCGCGCTGACTCCGCTCGGCTCAGCCGCGGCTCGGTACGGCGGGGCGGGGCGGCGGCCCAAGGGCCCCCCCGCCGCGCTCCGTCGCCATGGAGACAGTTGTTTCTCCCCGGGAGGGAGAGGGGAGCGCGCTCCGCCGCGCGCGGCCCAGATGTGCCTNCAGGGACAGAGGAGACCTTTGTCAGTCTCTCCTGCTCACCTTACAGAAGTCATCCCCAACCAATTCAGTCCCAACAGAGCCCCAGGATTTCAGAAAAGGGATTTCATCCTTATGAGGAAAAGAACAGTCACATACATAACCAATAACCATGTAAGCTGGACAAGGAGATCCCGACCACCCCCTGCACTCCTCCAAACAGGACCAACAGTACCACACACAGAGACACAATTCAGGAGCACCCAGAAAACGCCAAAGCAAAGCATTAATTCATGGAGAAACACCTGGGACTTTTTTATGGTCCAACTCCTCCAACATGTCATCGCCTACTAGGGTGCCACTGCCCGGGAACACCTGTGCACCGATCAGCCAGCCACAGGGCACTGCCGGGTAAGAAGAGGCAGGGCTAGGAGCAGGGCAGGGGGGCCCACATCACCAAAGCCCATGGGGTGTCAGTCATGAGGCCATGCCACCCCGAGGTGACCAGTCTATCCCAAGGTGCCTGGGATGTCTGTCTGGCGTCGGGTGCTATGAGTGCCTACGGATCTCAGGGTTTGTGCCCTGCCTTGGTGCCCAAACCACCTCGGGGTGCTCAAAACACCCGTCCCGCTCCGGGTTGTATGGGTGCCCCGGGGTACCGCAGGTTCTCGACCTGCCAGAGGTACCCGTCCTACCGGGAATGTCAGGGTGTCCAGTGTACCAGGGATGCTTGTCCTGACAGGGGTGTCGGCGGAGCCGTACCTTTGAGGTGGTGGTGACGGGCGCGGTGCAGGCGGCCCTGGCCGCCGCGGGGCAGCGCGGGGATGCTGGAGAAGCGGCTCCCCATGGCGGCATTCGAGCCGGGCCGGGCGGGCGGCACCGCTCTCTCCCTCTCTCTCTCTCAAGGGGGTTGTGGCGGCGGCGGCGGCGGGAGGGGAGCAGCGTTCCGCCGGCGTCTCCCGCGCTCACTCCGTCTCCGAGAGCCCCGCTGCTGTCCGCCGCCCGGCCGGCACCATGCTACGCGGTACCGTAGCCCTCCGCGGGGCCGCGCTGACTCCGCTCGGCTCAGCCGCGGCTCGGTACGGCGGGGCGGGGCGGCGGCCCAAGGGCCCCCCCGCCGCGCTCCGTCGCCATGGAGACAGTTGTTTCTCCCCGGGAGGGAGAGGGGAGCGCGCTCCGCCGCGCGCGGCCCAGATGTGCCTCCGCTGGCTCGACAGGTAGAGCCCTCTACCGACACCCACCCCATCCTACCCCAGGCCGGTCCTGGGCTCACGGACCCAGGCAGGATGGCGGCCCGTCCTGGCTCCCCGGCGTCTTGGCAGCAAACGCGCTCAGCCTTCCCCCGGGAGCACCCTGCAGCTCAAGCTGCCCCTCCAACAGCAAAGGTGGCCAAGACGGCACACCCCGAGGGGCAGCCTCAGGGGCAGGGACATTTTCCCCCTCCCCAGTCCACGGAGAAAGAACTTCGTGGAGTGGTGCACCTCCACCTCCCTGGGACGATGATGGGCTGGACCTCCCTTACACCTGCTGGCCTGAAACCCACTTCCCCAAGACCAGACCAGCCCCTCTCAGTGAAGAAATTTCCAGCTGACCCCAGAAGCCAGGCCCCTCAAAGAAGATACATCATGCATGAGCATTCATTCACCCAAGCAGATGTGCTGTGCTTGGATGCAACTGTCCTGAAGGAATTAGGATTCTCACAGATGCAAATGTCAGGGGAAGGCAAAGCAGATGGGCAAGCAGCTCCTTCTCCAGTCCTGGGGAAGGTAGATAAGAAGGCAGACAGTCTGCAGGGTGATTAGATCCCTTACTGGTCCCCAGCCTACCCAGCAAGGTGGGTGGGTGCCTTGTACCCACGGCTTTCCTCGCCCTGGTGGCTCAAAGCCAAGCTCAACAAAATGGGGTATGGTAGAAATGGATTAAAGGGAAACACTTCACTGGCAAGTCTCCTATGAAGAGTGAGGAGCTTGTACTGGTGATGTGCTAGCATGGGGCACCGCCTGCATGTGTGGCTGTTGAAAGCTGCTGCAATATAAGTAAGTGCCACACAAACTGAAACTGCCCTGTGTGGTTGGAGGCCTCTGTGCAGAAGAGCCTCTGCACAGCTGCATATTCTTCAGCATCCCTGCAGACACAAACTGAGTTATACTTACACAAGCCATGCCCACATGTTTCTCTCTCTTGCCATGAAGGAGAAGGTCTTGTGGTAATATTACACCATTTGACCACCACTGTTAAAAGCAGCTTGTTCACCACCTCACAAAAGCAGCCAGGACCATATAGCATAGTAAGGTTTCCCCAGCAGCACCTCAGTCATAGAGGGTTTTCTGCTGTGCTGAGTACAATCCAGGAACTGAAGGAGTTCAGTTAGTACAAGATTAAAATAAATCCCCAGCTGATCCTGGTATGTTGCATACTTATATTACCTTCTTCTTTTAAGAGAACCATAGGTTCCAGAGACACACACTTTCAATCTTCATCTGGAGTTCCAGCAAATGCTGAAAACTCAGGGTAGCTTCAGGTCAGCTACACCAAGGCTGTAAAATGTCTGTTTCCTTCCTTCTGCTGAACAAATATTTTATGTTCAGCTTCCTTCCAAAAGGCAATTTTGTCCACCTATCCTCCATCTCACTCTACCCTCTCTCTCCTACTAGTAAATGTGGTCGAGGACCACATGTGAACATTTTCACTTTGAAAACATTTGCTGCCACAATTTCCCCACTGTTCTCTGAAACCACTCAAGCACATAGCTTCCAGAGGAGAAGGGTAAGACTTCTGAAGCTAAGTAAGACTTGATAAGAAACACTGAAAATCTTGACCAAAATCCGATTCTGAAACCAGGATGAGGTTTCTTTTGGTGTGTGTGATGCAAGAGGCCAGGCTAATAAATCGTTACCCTCCTGACCAGCCTTGCGCTGCAGTATGGGTGAGATGTGCACCATGGTCTGGCATCCTTTCATTCTCTCAGAAGTACAAAGGGATGCCTGTGCAAGAGTGCTGCCATGGCAGCATGGGCCTTGGACTCCTGCTCAAACACAAGCCTCTTAATGTCTGATGCTGCCAGTATACGAGATCCTGCTCTAGCCCCATGTTAAGCCCATCAGCTGCCTTCACAGGCAGGAAACTCATGAGCAGAAGTGGGACAGAGATTGAGACCAAATCACATCTAGTTATATCCTTTGTGAACATTGTATTTCCAGCCATAACAGTGAGCCCACAAAGAAACACAGGAATGGAATGGCCGTTAGATAGACAACTCAATCTCCTCATCATATAGTACCTTTCATCCTGCTAAACTTAACTGTCTCTAACCAATAAAAAAAAATCCCTGTACTTAATTCCTTTTCTCTAATCTCTCGCTCTGCCTGTCTTGAAATTGTAAGAGGTCTTGAGTAAGGACTGTCACTTTTCTGGGAGTTTCATCCATTATGTGGCAGAAAGAGATGTCAGCATAACGCAAATTATAACGGAAAGAGGCATCTTTCCGTTGTATAAAACAGATGAAAAATTTTCAATATGAAAAATGAAAGGTACCAGAGTTTTGGACTGGGGGCATAGGGGACAAGCATATAATAGCACAGGGAATATTTCCGTGCAGTCATCCATTAAATTACAGGCACTCATGCATGTATCATGCATTCTGCTAACTGTGCCTTGTGTGATAGCTCACCACATGGTAGACCCGCTTCCAGAAGCACCAAGTGCTGCTTCCATCGAATCTACTCTGAGGTTTAGATGCTAGGCATTAATTTAATCTTGATACCATAGTGTGAATGTTAAACTCTACCTCACACAACTGATAGCTTATGGGCTCAACCAACTCCCTTTTCACTTTGGAGAACCAATAGTTACATTAGAGGCAGGAGGAAGCTGAATAGATCTGCCCTAGCAACATGTTCAATGTCTGTGAGGGATGGACTTCGCTTTGCCTGACACTGATGCGGTGTGGGGAGGAATGCAAAACAGCACCAGGGGTTTGCTGTGATCATATCTTGGTTCGTTTTTTCAAAGAGTCTTGGAATTTGCCTCTGACACTGGTTGGAGAAGGAGTGAAAAGGAGGGGCTGCTTTCTGTCCTTGCCAGCTTATGTCAGCTCTTCCTGCAGAAAATGTTGAGCAGAGTGAGAAATATGCTCTGTGATCACAGGGGCCCTTGACAGACAAAACAGGATCACACTAACTTTGGGATTTAGCCTTTTTCCTGTGCTGTAGCAACAGGGAGCTTTCCAAAACTGCAGGGCTTTCATGCCAGTAGGTTAGGACATTCCTTGTTTCTTAGTATTAGTGATATCAATTGAACTAATTAGGGACAAACAATTTATTTGTATCAATCCTGTAAGATAGTGGAGGTCTGAGGGAGGGAGCATGCTGTGATAGAGCAGGATGAATTCGCGATGAATTATATTTCTTCTCCACCTTCTGTATTTGTGCATGGGTGGCTAATCACCAATTTGTAATTTGTGTTTAGGAGTCAATGGAGATAATGTAGTCAGTCCATGAACTTCATCTGCAATGAGCATCATCTCCGGGAAGGGTACTAACATCATGATCACCATCATGAAGAAAAATAAGGAGAAAGGCACTGCACAGTCACATCTGCTCATGGAATATCGTCTACTGCCTCAAGTCACAACATCATCTATGAATCCTCTACCCAAAAGCTGGGTTCAAGGATGAGCTCCAGCTATTCAGTTCAGGCATAAGTGAAAGAGGAGAGGAGGATTTGTGAGGTGGCTGGAGGGTTTTGCATCTACATGTAAAAAGAGTTGAATGGAGAAGGATGGTGCCAGACATTGCTAGCTTTGGTACACAGGGGTGCTTTCAGACTGTAAGAGAGGCAAGATCAGATGAGCTCATTTACATCGAAGGACTCAGGGTATTTTGCAAAGATCTCTAACTCTGAAGAGCTCTGCTGCAGTGAAGCAAATGTAGTTAAAAATTCCCTTTGCAAAGCTTGTATTTGTGCCTTCTAGGCACATTATTTCTCAAGGGGTTACACAAGAAATGAAGCAACCACAAACAAGATATAATTTTGAAGAATCGCAAGAACAGGAGTTCACAAAGCATGAGCCACCACTGACAAAGATTTGGGCACATCAAAATTTACACCCTTAGAGGATGCTTGGAGCAGGAGGCAAAACCCAGAGAATGAATGTTATGGAATAAAACACAGAGCAGTGAAGTAAATGTTCCCCAGATCCTTTTGGCTATAGCCCAGCAGCCTGGACCACTCACAGGCATGCATGTGAGCAGAGGCTCTAAGAAACTGGACATATAATGACTTGACCACATTTTACAGACATTAGAAACATTATTCTTAACAATAATCCAAAAGAGTGAGTGGTTTGCTCATTCTTCCTGCTTTCCTCCATCTCCAAGTGGAGAAACTGAGGGAAGAAGTTGATTTGGTATATGTGGCAAAGGGGCTGAGGATATGGATATGCCTTATGTCCCTTCAGAGCAAGGTTTGATCCACTGGGCCCTGTTGATTTCACACACCCATTATTCTAATTCTTTCCTTTCTGTGGAAGAAAGATCAAAAGAAATCAGCTGTGGCTTGCTGTGCTGTAATTAAATGCCTGGCAGCAGAACTTCAACAGATGTGGAAGAAAAAGCCACACCTATCCAAGAAATGTGCACTTCTACATGCTGCAGGGAGAAAGGATCATTTGGGACATACTCACTGCACCTAATTGTTTGGCTAATCTCCCAGTTTATGTATTTTTAATTTACTGAAAGACAGTTGGCCAATGGCCTTTTTGATGTGGCATGTATCACCCCAAAATGAAATGCCCTTCAGCTGCTACATCAGGAACCTCTGAAACCAACGTGGAGCTGGATGTAAGACTCAGATGGGATAGAAGCAAATTCAGCATTATGAATTAAAATAGGATGATCTGACAAGAGTCAGCTCTCAGCTATAGGTGAACAATTTCTTGCCTGTGAGTTTCTGTGTCTAACAAGACAACAGATTTCACAGCAGCAGCCAGCACAGTCTGCAAAGACACTTTCAGAAATACTATCTTAAGTGAAGAGAGGGAACATATCTGTAGTTGTAAAGACTCATAAACATAACTTCATGAAATCATAGACTCATAGAATGGTTTGGGCCAGAAGGGACCTCTAAAGGTCATCTAGTCTGACTCCTAAAATGCTTAGCCTCAGAGAGCAGTCAAAGAAGTCATCATGACAGATGATAATCTAATCTGGTGTTCCTTCTCTGAGAAAGCTAAAACCTGGGACACCTTTTTTGTAAGAAATATACATGTTTTCTACAAGTGGGATAAGAAAGTGTCCATCTTTCACAACACACCAGTTCTAGAGTGTGCAGACTGGGAAAACATGTTTTGTATAGCCAGCTTGATATTTCAGATCAATCCTGTTTATTTTCTGACCTTTATATTAGCAGTTTTCCCATTCATCAGCACAGAATCTGCACAAGAGCAGAAGCTGCTGCCTGACCTTCAAGTCAGAACCATAGAAGCATTTACATGACACTTGGGTGCCTTGTGAAATGAAATTTCACATTTGGTGCCTCGAAAGAAATCCATCCTAGACACTGCTGAAGTAATCTTTCTCCTGTTTGATGCTTGTGCAGCCCAGCAGGTTCCTTTTCCTGATGGCATGAAGCTACTAGAATTGTTTTTCTGAGCTTTTCAGAGCCCAAGCTCTATCCTGCAGGACAACAGCTTTGACTTGTCTTTAGTTAACCCTTTAGTTAACTGCCAGCATCCACTAGCCTGTCATTATGCCCTCTTCTCCTTTTTTGTAGAAATTAGCCCATGTTCATGTTCACACTCCATCCAGCCCACTCATTCACCCCAAACCTCTGACCTATGTCCAACTCTGCATCCCACACTACACAATTCATATTCCTTCCTGCCCTGTGAATTCTGACAAAGCCTGTCCCAGACCTGCCTGACTCCCATCCCCATTGGCTGTTTAAAGTCAATATTTTATTTCACATTTTCCAGAATGGGAAAACTTTCAGTAGAGGGGAAAGATATAAAGAGATTGCATGGACATTTTTCAGGGTTTCTTATTCCTTCTGTCCTCCCACATTCCCCTTTCCATACTCAACAGCTGCTAGGTTTAGATCTCTCCCCCTGTATCAACTACTTAGTAAATTTTTCACCAAGCAGCTTCATGGAGAGAAGTTTTTTCATGCTGCCCTTTCTGTTCAGAAGACACATTTGGTAAAAGCAAGCAAAGCCATTTCATTTATCTGCCTTAAAAATTAACAAACTCCTCTGAAGCAATGCCCTGCAAGCCTTCCCCAGAAGTCACTATGGCTGCACAGAGACCACTGCTGACCACAGTATCCAACATCCCAACAGCACTTTGCTCCAGTGTAACAGGGGAGCAAAATTCCACCCCATGATTTCTGCCACCAGAGTAACAATTGGGGTCTCATCCAGAGGAACATTTCCAGGAAGATGTGCACCCCAATGTGAAAGCATGGTGCAATAGCAGAGATATCACACTCAAGAAAACAATGCAATAATTGACTTCATGGTTAAAAAAATGTGTACTGTCCTGCTCTAAGTTTGCTATCTTGAACTTTCAAGTCTTGTATTATGTACTGTCTTTGCCCAACAGATGAAGGAGTATTGTCCTCCTACAGGCTTTCCAGAACCTTTCCAGGCATGCCTTTAAATTATCACCTTTTGACTTTCCATTTCTTTCACTGGGTTACTACATTCTCTCTGAAGTTACTTGTTTGAAATATGTACAAATCCAATAACTGCACTATAAGAAAGAGATAGAAAAGGAGAAAAAACAATAAAATAGTTTCCTTTGGATAATCAGTTCCTTTGTGTAGTTCCATTTTAATGAAAAATGTCAATCTGTTTAAGCAACAGAGGTTACAGTAAGGACCTGAATCCTGTACTCACAAGCAGAAGTTGCAGAGCTTTTACAATTTTTTAGCAGCCATTTTGCAAAGTGTCACTTGTGTATTCGTTATGAACTATGCTCAAAGCCAATAATACAATGGCAATTATTAACAGAGGAAATATGATGGTTAGAAAATATGAATTTTTCTCACACATTTACTCACACACATTTGTTGAGCTCTGGAAGGCAAATATCAGTTATACTCTTGCAATATTTAAGTGAGGAGGATATAAGTTCCTTTTAATTCAGCCTATTGTGCTCCCCACACTGGAGAACGAGGTGGGACCTGCTGAAGCCCACGTGTATGCTAAGGCAACCCCAAGGCTGCCTCATTCCACAGCAGAAAGCTTCAAGAGGCACATTTGTGCCATACCCTAGAGGCACAGATCTCACTACTAAGCTGGGGCTTACATGAAAGGTCAGTACTGAGCAGTGGCTATTTCCAGGACAACCAGCTCCTCCCTGCTTAAAAGGAGGGCCCTTTGATCTACAAGGGAATCTAACAAGAATTAAGCACAACTAATAGTCAAGCCTTTGATCTCACTTTGGATTTTCACTGTCTGTCAGCCACTCTGAACCCCATTTCCACCAATATTAGCCAGAGAATCCTCCCTAGCAGATCACAGAGGCTCCATAGGCTAACCACTGTTGCAGGGAATTTTTTCTCCCATTTGTAGATAAAAGAATGGCTTAGTCTGGAAAGGACTTTAAAGATCATCTAATCCAAACTCCCTGCTATGGGCAGGGGTACCTCTCAACTAGAGTAGGTTGCTTAAGGCCTCATCCAATTTGACCTTGAACACCTCCAGGGAGGGGCATCCACAACCCCTATGGGCAATCTATTCCAGAGTCTCACCAATAACTTTTTCCTGAAATCCAATCTAAACCTCTTTTCCCTCATTTTAAAACCATTTCCCCTCATCCTATCACTGGACAGTGTTGAGAAGTGTCCCTCTCCAGCCTTCCTGTAGGATCCCTTCAGGCATTGGAAGGTCCTGGAGGTCTTCCCTTTTCCAGGGTAAACAACCCCAGCTTCCTCAGCCTATCCTCTTAGCAGAGGTGCTCCGGCCCCTGGGTCATCTTTGTGGCCCACCTCTGTACTCTTTCCAACAGATCTATGTCCTTCTTATGGTGGAGATACCAGAACTGGACACATTATTCAAGGTGGGTTCTGACAGGAGCAGAGTAAAGGGGAACAATCACCTCTCTTGACTGCAAAAGTTAGTCTAATAGTGTAGTAACTTCTCCTTTGCTTGCAATTCTAAAATTCAAGAGGAATTTGTTTTCTAAATGGCTCAGAGACACTGTCTTGTAATTAATTAATAGGCAAAGAAACCTTTTGAATCCAGTAGGCATAACTCATGCAGAAGGTTTTAGAAGAGATAATAATGTCAGGAGTATGTTTGTCAGTAAATGAGAGTTGAAAATCTATATCTGTTCATGAAGTGAGTAATGATGGGTGATGCTCAGTTACTAGGCTGTAATGCTGCCTGCAGGATTTTAGTGACAGCATGAACAATACAAGTGGTGCAGTTCGAACTGGAGTATTTATTCATATGAGAAGGGAGTGTTTAGTCCTTATGTTCACATTTATCAGAGACCAGAGACAGAATCTAATTTCATATTGTGATCTGTTGTGCATACTGGAAATTTTAAGAGAACAGATCTGTCAGCAAAATTATTCAAATAAGCCCTGTCAGGGATTTGTGTTCTCTGCTCCTCCCTGGTTTAGTTTTGCGTTTCAGGATTACAGTTCTGCAATGCATGCTAGCTGTTCCTGGCTGTCAAGTCAAAATTTAGGCTGATATTTGCCTGTGGGGGTTAGTCTTCACGGGTGG
The DNA here is from genome assembly GCA_013401355.1 of Ceyx cyanopectus. Classification (NCBI taxonomy): domain Eukaryota; kingdom Metazoa; phylum Chordata; class Aves; order Coraciiformes; family Alcedinidae; genus Ceyx; species Ceyx cyanopectus. The sequence continues at coordinate 55,018 of VYZU01067156.1, forward strand.
GACAGGACTATACCCTTGGAAAAAGAAACAGTTGCCCATATTTTGCTGATTCTTCTGGTAAGAAGTGCTTACTGGCATCAATGTGCTACAAATTGTCCTTGAGAATCAATGGGGTTTTATGATACTAAACTTGACATTTCTGAGCTTCTGTATGGCTCTCACAGTTTGAGTTATAAAGAAGAGAAAAGGTAACTTCAGATGTTACCAGCAGGCTGCACATGCAGTGCCACCATCAGGGCTCTGTAGAGTGAGAAGCCAATTGCTGGTTCTCAGGTCATCTCTGAGATTCAGCCAATTTCAGTGCAATCCACATGGGACTCCTCATAGGGGCCAGGAGGGAATTAATAAGCAGCCTGGTTAGCCTGTCTGGGGACCTCTGAAGATGGTGTTCATCTTCAGGAACTACACAGGGACTGGTTAACTTGGGTGGGAACTTCTAAGGAGGACAAGAACTGGATGTGTCCTTTTTCTGTGACCAGTCTAAGGTTGAGTCTAATGTAGGAGTACTGTCTTGATCGGCTGCCGTTTGATACTGCATTTGTCATTCTACATTATGGTATTGGGGAGCTGTTTGCTGTCTGGGGGCTTTGCAGACTGTGGAAGACTGGGAAATCAAAATCCAGATTCTTATGGCCTTAACTTTATTTGGAGTTTGTAAAACTTGGAGGCTGTGAAGTTACACTGCTCTCCCTGAACCAGATGGGGAAAGGCTGAGGGATCTGGATAGGAATAACATTAGGTTGACTCATAACCACGCTAACAAAGGGGTGAGAGAGGCTGTCAGCAGCCCTTTCAGTGAGGAGTATGTTGAGGGAGAAATGGAGCTGGACCAGAAATGTATTAGAACATCATCCCTTCTCATGTGCAATATGACTGTGTAATACCTAAAATAACTCCATCTCTAGGTAAAACAAGGGTCAAGGACATGCTTAATACTTTGACAGTTATCTACTGACTAGTATACCAAAGCTGTCATGTGCCTTCCCTTTGATAATCTAAATTATCATTTTAGGTATTGAGGATATCAAACACATTTAGAGGCACAGGTTAACAGCCCTTAACACAATTGCCCTTTCTTTAAATGACAACATTTAGAGTTTTTTCACAATATCCTTGAGGATGCTGAGTTCTCGGAATGATGTAACGTTGTCTTGAGAAGACCAAGTTAGAAATCTGAGCACCTCCAATATGAATTTGGACAGTAAATTTAATTAAAAGCAAATATTTGGATGCAGAAATAGGATATGAGGTTGACACTGGCATCTTTCATCAAAGTCTTGATTTGTCTCTGCTTTAACAGAAACCCATTTAGATCTGCAAAGAATGTAGGACCTTCTTTGGAAGGCAATTATTCCTCAGACTCTATGTCTGCCATGGTGGTCTGCCTGATACCTCAGTAGAAATATCCACCACCTTGACAGAAATATGAAAGTGAAACTGGGGAAGTTCCATTGTTCAAGAAAATATTTAAAGGGAGAGGTTATCCTAAAGTCATGGCAGTCTGGCAAAGTTCCTACAGATTGGGAAAAAGGAAATATAACCCCCATTTTTAGAACTACAGACCAGTCAGCCTCACCTCTGTGCCAGGTAAAATAATGGAGCCTCCTGTCTCTAAGACGGAGAGACATGAACTTGATAGACAGACCACTTGGTGGATAAGGAACTGGCTAGAAGTTTGCACTTAGAGAGTTGTGATCAGTGGCTTGATGTGCGGGTAGACACCAGTGACAAGTGGAGTTCCTCAAGATCTTTTCTGGGTCCAGTGCTGTTCAACATCTTTGTTAGCGACATGGACAATGGCATTGAGTTCCAAGTTTGCCAATGACACCAAGTTGTGTGATGCAGTGGACTCACTTGAGGGAAGGGATGACATCCAGAGGGACCTTGACAGGTTTGAGAAATAGGCCAATGCAAAAGGCATGAGGTTCAACAAGGCAAAGTGCAAGGTACTGCACTGGCCTGGGCACAATTACAGACTGGATACAGGGTGGGTTGAGAGTAGCCCTGAAGAGAAGGACTTGGGGTATTGGTTGACGAGAAACTCTGCGTGAGCTGGAAGCGCTTATGTGGCTAGAAGGCCAACTGTATCCTAGGATGCATCAAGAAGATTGTGGCCGGCAGATCAAGGGAGGGGAAGGTTCAGGGGGATACAAGGGGATCTGCCCATGAAATGTGTTGATGAAGGGACAGAGATTAATTTACAACAGCACGTCTAATGCTGTGTGTGATACTAAAGTCAAGACACTGATTTCCCCGGGAGGTTTAAAACAGAACAGTTCAGGGGAATTCAGAGCTCATGGCAAAGGCCCATACCCAAAGCACTGTTACAACAGACAAAATCTAAAGAAGCAAAGGGGTGGCTATTACAACACCACAGGGTCCTGTCATCCCACATGATATGATTCTAGCTATTTGCTTCAGAAAGATAGGAATCGTTAGATAGAGACAGGATGTTACCAAATGCAGAATCAGATGATGATTATTCTCTGCAGGACACAAGGCACAGCAGGTAATTACTGCCTGTGAGACCACAAGGATTTAGCCTGAGACAGAGATACGGAAAACTGTAATGTGCCTTAAAAGACCATTTCTGTTGACTCCATGATTGTTAGCATTGAGTAAAGTTATCAATTGCAGTCCATAATTTTGTCTTCCAAAAATACAAAATTCTTTGTATTTTGTTCTCTGCACTAAGGACCAGGACCGAGAGGGCAGAGTCTGCTTTGTGAAGAACCATCTGTATCTGATAATGGCACATTTTTTGCCCTTAACTGTCTAGTGAGGGGGGAGGCATCATTGATTGGGCTGGTTGGTTGTTTTTACCATATAGTTTCTATAAGATTACCTGCTGATCTGGATGAAGTTTATTGCTTTCTTGGGATTGCCTCTTCTAAAAACATGTCTGATTTACTCCTTGTGATTATGTACCTGCGGTCAGTGAGCAGGAAAATGCCAGAGACTAGAGATGTAGCAGTAAACCCACAGCAATCTACACCCACCTCTTCTTCCCATCTTGTCTCTGTTAAGGTGATAGAGCGCAATTTCTGAAGTTTTTAAGTTCAGAGACAAGCACCAAAAACAGAATGTCTGAGATAGAAGAAATAGCTGGGCAGAGAAAGGAAAACTGTTCCTTCGAGTCTGAACATCTTGAGATTCCTAGGATTTGTTGTTTTCCCATTTATCATGGCCAAGCATAGACAAAATCTGCCATGGGAATCATTCATAAATCACTTGTCATAACAATATCTGCTGCTGGAGAAAGGAGAAGGTGCCCTTGGAAGGTTAAGGCAGGCTGCAATTTCCCTGCCACAATCAGATAACTGCAATTGTGTTCACCGTGTTCTGGAGGCATCCAACATCATTTAAATATGAGAAATATACACAGAGAAGATTAATGATGTGAGAAGGTTGGTTATACACACAAAGTCCAGAGCTAGATAAAAAGACAGCCTTGTGAAACAGGACTCCAATTTTGTTGAAAGATGAATTGCAGCTACTGTGGAGCAGAAAGTTTTAAATGCTTCAGAGATGTGCGTTTCAGCTCAGGTAGCATATCATAGCATCAGTAGGTGAAGGAAATTGTATTTTTATATCAAAACAAGGATTTTACTTGGGATCAGAGTAAGTATCTCTTATTACTCTGCAGAGGAACTGATGACCAGACAGAAATGTTTGTGTATAAACATATGCTGGGTAACAAGCTCTCATAACTTCATCATATTTGTTACCTGATCCCCAGATGTTTGGAAAAGCTCCTTCGTTACAGCAGATGAAACAAGCTAGGAGAGAAGATTTTTATATTCACCTGGATGATTAAGATGTCTTCTTCACAGTTTCTAAACAATTCTGTCATCTCCACTCTTGAACGAACTGCCTAAAAAGATAGCTGTCCTGGAGCTGAGCCACAGGAGTCCGTAAAGCAAGATAGATTTTTATCTCAAAGAAGAGGGTTTTAGAAAAGCAGCAGCAGCTAGAAGTATAGAGATGTCAGAGCTGCTCAGCTCTTCTCGTGCAAGCTCCATCCCGGGTGACAGTGTCTGGGGCAGCTGCAGCTGCTGCCCATGCGGGGCCGTGTCTGCTCAGATGAGGAGTGGCTGAGACTTCATCCTTGTGACTGCACCGCCAGAGGCCAGGGTGGTTGGAAAAGGGAGCCGTCAAAGGATGCAACTAAAGGTTTCTGATGAGAAAGAGCCGCTGGTGGGTTGGAGTTTTTTTCTGGGTTTTTGTTTATTTGCTTGTTTTATTCTGCAGATAAATGCTGCAATAAGCTGATTTTTCTGTGGTTCACTCAGGCAAGTTTGGAGTCAGCACTGGTGCTTGAAGGATACCCAAACTGCAGACAGACAAAATACACCTGTATGTGATGGATTACACCTTTGCACAAAGCACATTGTGCCTCACTACATGCACATCCTCTTCCATGAAGGCAGGGAGTTTTAACCACCGCTGTGTATGAGAGTAAGTAACTACACAATGCACTGGAAGAGTAAATCTCCAACCTCACCTCACAGCACCAAATAACCTGGAGACAAGATTAATTTTAACCCCTGTGAAGAGAGATCAGGTTTTCTTGTAACAAGAAAGCATGTGTGGTGTTTTGGTTATGATGTCTTGATTAAAATCTCACTTTTCTTGTGAAAATCTGCTTCATAGTCTACAGCACAGAGGAACAAATCCTTATCACCACCCAGCTCTGCTAGTGAGATTGCTAGTTTCTTTGTAGTCATAAGAAAAAGTCTTTCTTTGCTAGTTTCTTTGTAGTCATAAGAAAAAGTCAACATTGCCCTACCACAATTGTAGCCCAGAATATGACTGATGTCTCAAAGATTTTGATCCGAGATAACACATATGAGATGAGCCCGAGAGTCGTGAATGACAACAGCGCTTTAATCTCCAGCATCACACCACGGTGTCCAAGTGCTGCCAAGCGTATCACCGAGCAACTGCCGGGCGGTGCCCGGCACCACTGCGACGGATGCTCAGTGCTCCTGGAACACGTCCCTCTTGCCCCTCAGTATGATCGGACAGAATGACGGACAGCCCTTTCTCCCGGCGTGCGCCAGTGCGGGGCGGAGCGGTTGCGAGCAGGCAGGAGCTGCAGCGCCGCTCCGTGGTGATGGGTCCCTCTGCAAGTTAAGCACAAGAAGTCGAGCTTGCTCTTTTTAAATGCACTCTTTTAAGATCAGTGTATCATTTTGTGTTGCGCCAAGAAAAGGTGTTTATATACTGTTTAGGGGCTTTGCTGTGCTTCTTTCACTCCCCTCAGCTCTAGTATCATTGTGTGCATCCAGCCCTAGCTCCCCTTGTTTCAAGCCCTTGCTCTATCGCACCAGATTGTACAGCAGTGATGCTGGGATGCTTCTTCACAACTCTATGCCCAACTTGAAAACTCAGTATTGCTTATGGCCTCAACAAAAAATAAAATAAAAATAATAATAATTTAAAAAAAAGTCTTGGAAGGGAAAAAATATTAACATTTTCTAATAAATTTCTCTTTCTATCTCTACAGAAATCTTCCATTTGAGAAATACAGGTTCACTCCTTATAAAAGGTCTGTGACATTAATCAGTTTGTCTCTAGGGAACTCATACATTATTGTTTCTGCATCTAAATTCAACCACAATCATAGACACTGCAAGTAAATTCATGTCATAACAACAAATCTGTAGCCACATGAGTGGAGATAAAAAAAAAATATATCTGTGTTAAGCATTATGTCTTAAAAATTCAAGAGTCCATATCTAGTACCCCCAATGGTTACTGCCATTTCACTGCTAAGATTTGACAAAAAAGCTGACTTTGTATATGACCTGTCCTCCCGACTGTTGATGTGAAACAACTTGTAGTGAATTACGGAAAAATAATCCAGAGGTTATTTTATAAAGCCATATTCTTTATGGTTTTATCAAACAAAATTTTGTTCTTACAGTCACTTCAACATAACAGCTGGGAGAAGAGTGACAGTACACACAACATGTGCATAGGATTTGAGTACTAGAAGACAAAATGTGCAAGTTGAGTGCTCATGCAACTGCTAACCAGTAGCATCTCTGGATGGTGGCAAAAAATAACTGACAGAATCAGCTTTTACTTGTGACTTACCTGAGGGTCTTTGGTGAATTAAAATCACAGAAATCTTTGTTTAAAAGCCACAAATCCAGTTATTGAAGGACTTGGTCTGCTTCTTGGAGTAGTCATACAAGATGAGAACTGTGTCAGGCTCAAACCCCAACAACAGCAGAGACAAGGGTCACAGCACTATGTTTCATCACTAACCTTCATTTCTCTTTAAATTCTTACTGCTCCCTGAGTGAAGGGTTGGTCCTTTCAGCCCATTTTCATAGGGAAATCTGAGCTCATGGTGACATGGTGTGCTCAGTCAGGAATATGCTCCCTGCTTCCCCCCTGCCCTGCTCAGAGCTGGGGACCCATGTCACCAAAAAGAAACAGGCGTGGTAGCAGTAAAACAGATGAGTTCATTTTATTTGCCTAGTTTCTCCCTGCTGATAAATCACTCAACAGCCCTCAATCGGTGGAGAGGGTAGCTCACAGGCATACGCTTTTGCCTGTCCATTGACAGTTAACATCTCCAGGTGGGAGGGACCTACAGCCACTGGTGGCTGTTGCTGGTTGGTACATGGGACTGCCTGGAAATGAAAAACAGGGTGGAAGAAAACATCTGCCTGAGGCTTTGTCTGCTCACCTAGAAAAAAAAAAATACTAACTGCCCTGAAAGATAAGCACTGGGTGAAAGACAGACCTATGAAAGCCAGACCTGTGAAAGCTCTGTGGGGAAGCACCAGCACAGGGCTTTTCCCCTGCCACAGCAGCTATCTTCGATCCCCATCCTACTGCCCCAACCAATTGCAAGCTGAGCTGTGTCTCCTGCCCCGAGGCAGCAGAAGCAGGGACAAAGAGAGACAAGCTGCACGGAGAAGCCCAGGGATTTTCCAGGAGAGGCCACAGGAACATAATGGATCGTTTTCGGATGATCTTCCAATACTTCCAGTCCAACTCGGAGTCTGTAATGAATGGGATCTGTGGGCTGTTAGCTCTGGCTAGTGTAAAGATGTATACCTGCTTTGACTTCAGCTGCCCCTGTCTGCCCCAGTACAACATGGCATATGGCTTGGGGATCATGCTCGTGCCTCCCATCGCCCTCTTCCTTTGTGGCCTCATCCTCAACAGACAGTCGCTGGTGATGCTGGAGGAGTGGAGGCGACCACAGGGGCGCAGAGAGAAGGACCTAGCTGTCATCAGGTGGGGTTTGCATTGAGAGTAGTGTCCCTCCTTTCACCTCCTGCTTGGCTGTCTTACCTCCATAGATTTGATCCTCCTGGTAACTCATTTTCTTCTAAGATCAGTTCCTGAGACCTTTCCCCAAGAACCTGGAGGGGCAGGGGCATGGTAAGTACAACGGCAACAGCAGAGATGAATGCAGAGACTCATCCCATCCCAGCAAAGGAAGGCAGGAGCACCTCAACATCAACAGCTGTATTTCTGCTGCCACCCTGGGACACTGCATTGCTGCCTCCCTGTTGTGCACATGCAGGGTTTCTCCTGGGGCTTACACATGCAAAAAGTCGAGGCATTTATTTCTACGTGTGTAGAAAAGGTGGCATTACTATCACTGTCATTCTTTATTGATAACCTTGATGCATCCCTCCCTTCAGCTGAGTTTTTACTGACTTACACTGGTGGAAGGTAAAGGATAATCACATCCAGTCTGTTATATAGAAAGTTTTACCCAGTGCATAGGTTGGTACAGAGTGGGGCAAGAAAGGCTGCAGAGAAGGGATTTTCCAGGTCAAAATTGAGCTGATGAGTTTATGAAAGGAGTAAATGTAGAAGTTAAAGGAGAGCTGACAAGGATTAGACCATGGGAGACATAGGTATAGAGATAAGGCAAACACACAATGAGAAGATCATGAACTGTATTAAATGGAGGCAGCATGCAGAGCACTGCGAGGCACTGGCACAGGTTTCACTCAGAGGCAGCACCAACAAAGACATACCAGAGCAGAAGAGGCATTAGCTGGAGCAATGCTGGGGGCAATCCTGGGAGTCAGCTCCCTGGTTCTGGGAGGTCTGCTTGGCATAGGGCAGCCTGTATCCTTCAAGGTTCAGGATGAGAAGAAAGCTCCCAGATCCTGTATGATCTACTCTGTGTGGTAGTAGGATCTATCCTGTGAGATCCCGATCTGTCAGGGGGGTTCAACTAGATGATCTTTAGAAGTCTCTTCCAACCCCTAACATTCTGAGATTCTGTGATGTACCTACTCACTTCTTTCTCTCCTGCCCCAGGTACATGTGTTCCTCTATCATGCAGCGAGCCATGGTTGCTCCAGTTGTCTGGATCATAGTGACCCTCCTGGATGGCAAATGCCTGATCTGTGCTTTCAGCTGCTCTGTGGATCCTGAGAAGTTTGTGGGCTTTGCCAACACCAGTCCAGTGCAGGTGCAGCAGCTGCTAGCCAAGGTGCCCTGCAAGGATGATGAGTTAATGAGGAACAACACATCCCGCAAGGCAGTGTCCAGGTATCTGCGCTGCTGGTCCCAGGTAGGTCACTGCCAGCAGAGTCCCCATGTAGGTGACATGACAAGGGCACATGTCATCTGCTTCTGCTCTTCCTAGTCATATCTTTACCACAGTCAGGCTGGGAGCAAGATGGCAATTTGCTTCTTTATGCCCCAGTTGTTGCCACTCTCGGTGATAATTTCCAGAGTCACTCAGGTAGGGAAAAGGAAAGAAAAGGATTGTTCAATTAACAAAACTTTATTTCTAGAAGAATGAGCAACTTCTAAACCCAGATTTAAAAAAAGCATGTTGCAAAGAGTATATGTGTCTCCTGAGTCCCTGACCAGTGTCAGAAGACCTTTCTAACTGCTAACATCACAGGTAGCACCGGCTGTTTTAAGGACAGTATACACTGAGCCAAAAGCAGCTTGCTCAGGAATGACAGAAGAATAGGACATGACAGGTATAGACAGAATAGGACACTCAGCCCAGGGAGGTGGTTGAGTCCCCATCCCTGGAGGTGTTTAAGAATCACGTAGATGTGGTTCTGGGGGACATGGTTTAGGGACCCTGGCACTGTAGGGTTAATGGCTGGACTTGATGATCTTGAAGGTCTCTTCCAGCCAAATCATTCTATGATTCTAGGTAATGAACTCCTATCCAGTCCTTGCTCTTAGTACAGGAGTGCCAAGTCAGGGATGAGGATTTGTGGAAGAGCATTGAAAACAAGCTCTTCCTTTTACAAAAGGGAGCTTCATGTAGTCTGTACCATCTTCACCCTGCTGCCAGGACTCCTGGGCCCTGGAGCCAGTGTAGGTGGCAGATGGAGGTCACACTGTAGATGAGCCAAAGGAAGCACAGAAGTCCCCTTCCCCTGGGGTGATCCTGTGTTCAAAGAAAATGTCTGGCTTTTCCAGGTTAACTTTGCAAACAGTTATCCTACTGGATGTTTGATGCACATATAAATGTCATATTCACTGGGAAGACTATCTCAGTAACACAGGCAAACAACTCATATGTGTCCTTGTGTCTGTCTTGCTTCTGTTCCACTGCTTATTTCTTACAACCAGGCACTCGGATGGAGCATTTTGTTGATCCTTATTGTAGCAGCTTTTCTCACCCACTGGCTCAGACCTTGCTTCAACCAGGCCACCCTCCTGCAGGCACGTCACTGGAGCAACTACATTGATATTGAGCAAAAGATTTTTGAGGAAACCTGCTGTGAGCACAGCCGTCTCTTTGCTCACAAATGCATCCTCCACTTCTTTGAAAGCATGCAACGAGAGATCAAACTGCACAGCTTCAGCTTCCCTAGGGAGGGAGAGAGGGCTGAAGGACAGGAAGATCTTCTCCAAGGCATCACAGATCAGGACCAGGTGAACAAACTTCTGGAAACATGGTACTATGATAAACCTCCCCTGGATATCAGCCAGGAGATCCAGAAGCTTCCCCTGAGGCTAGAGAGATCCCCTCTGCCCTGGGCAGATAGCCCCATTACCCGGTCCAGATTCCCACAGCACACCGATGTGTAAAGGGGGCTTTGTCCTGCAGACACTGAAGGGGCACCACCATACCTCTTCCAAAAGCAAGGCAGATGACAATTGTGCTCACATCTTCCTCCAAAATCTCGGCCCCAAAGGCTCCGCCCCAGGATGTGCCTAACAAAACCACCAAAATAAACCAACTGCAAAGATCCAAAGGTTGTAGACTCAGTCACTGTTAACTACATTTCTTAACCACAGGCTCTGTGTAGCACTTTTGTAATATTAAACAATATGCATCTCCTTTCTGCTGTGATAAAACCTTTCTGGCTCAAGGAAGGATTAACTAAGGCAGCAACATCTGGCTGCACATGCAGACTGCCTGGAGCAGCATCTTCACAGTGGTGTGAGGAGCTCCTGCCCATTTCAGTGAAACCTAATTCAGAGTTAGCAGTGCTGACACCAAAATTATTTAATTAGCAACTCTTTTAGTACCACACCAACATGTTTACTCAAAAAAGCAAAACCACCTCCCACATCTTCACATCTGCTGAGAGGTCTGGCTGCCCCCAGCCCAGCCGCCAAACTGTTCAGATTCCCTCTAACAACCCAACAACACTTCCACACATTTTCATAACAAAATACAGCAACATGCTGAAATTCATAAAGCAGCATACACTTAATTGGAGATACCTCTAGATAAGTGTCCCTGGGTTCGGTTGAATTAGCAGAAGGAAAAAGAGATGGAGGCTTTTCTTAACATAACCAGAGACACAGGTCTGTGGTGGGGTTCATGTGGATGCTCTAAGCACTGTCATTAGGACACAGAAAGGACACACCGTCTCTGCCTGAGAGGTCTGAATACATATTTTGCACACTCTCCTGACAAGTTTTAGTACAAACCAATCTACCCAGAGGTTCATCTTCATATCACCTAGATGGGCATTTCTATCTTTAGCTTCAAAACTGTGTGAATGTAACCATATCTCTGAGCCTGTAATGCTAATTATTTTCTTACATACCTTTTTCCAGACCCTGTTGTAGATGGTGCAAACCATTCTGCCAGTTCGACTGATATTTCTGACCAGCATTGCTGCTTGGATGCATTAAAATCTTTACTGCAAACTAACCCAGTATAGACACATATATTCTCCCAGGCTGAGGATCACACTGATGCCCACTTTGTCCCTGAGAGTCAAGAGTGCAAGATGGAGAAGCTGTGAGAAGCTGAGATGAAGAAGAAATATCTTCTTGGTCATGCATAGATAAAGGGGTGAGCAGGGCCTCCAGGAGGAAAGAAGAGGGGAGGAAAGGGGAAAAGAAACCTGTGACCACATTGTGACTATATCCAAAATGTGGGGTTTGTAGAGCTGAGTCACTTCCTCCCCACAATGTTTGTGTGCATGGGGTCAGGGAGGGAGGAGATGCTTGGCAAAACAGAGGGAGGCCACATAACTCCATGGTCCATCTGTGGCAGCTGCAACCCTCTGCCAGCCAAGGCCCTGCCAGGATCTGTGGGGTGCAGTGGAATGGTCTGCAGAGCTTTTCTTATTTGCATAGCAAAATCAGCCCTGGCTGAATCCTTAAGCTCCTTTGGTCATGCTCAAAGTGGGCAACAAACCAGCTCTGGCCACTGTTGATTGGGAATAACACAGCAGTCTTTCCATCAGGATTTCTTTAAGTCCAGGGAGCTTCTGAGCTCTCTTTTGAAAACGACATTGAACTTTGAATTTTGTCACTGGCTTATTTTTTTTCAGACACAACATCACAAATTTCAGGCTGAGATTCATTTTGGACCTGCCACTCCACACTAGTCAAATCAGCTATTTTCCTAACCAGCTCAGAGCAGAGGTCCACAGCTCCCTTTTGCATGATGCTTTTCATGTTCTCAGGTTTTAAGTCATCCCAGAATAGCCACAAAATACAAAATGCAGAAAATAAAAGGGAGAGAGGAACAGCTTTGTTATCTGTATTGGGAGGGAAAGAAAAATCCGTAAGAGTTAAGGGTGCTGCCATAGACTTTTGCAGGTCTACAAAGGCTCACACACTGCTGGAAGGGTCAGCTTGCTCACAGAGTGGCTTCAATTGGTTGAGCCTGTGGGTAGTCATCCCTCCCCTCATCCCCGAGTCCTGTGCTGTGTTCTTCTTTGAAGCTAGAGAACTCATCTCCATCATGGAAAATGGTATCTGGCACCCCATGATGGGGCAAAAGGCAACATGCACAAATGCAAAATACAAGAAATTCCATTTAAACAGAAGAAAACTCTTATTTACTCTGAGGCTGCCCAGAGAGATTGTGGCACCTCCACCCATGGAAATATGACCAAGCCTATTAGACGTGTCCCTGAGGGTGCTTTGAGCAGGGGGCATGGACTTGGTAATCTCCAGAGGTCCCTTAACACCAGTTCTGCCAGAAGTGTGAACCCTTCTATGGAAGTTAGAGCAGAGAGGGTCAGTCACAAACTCTAGTGGCTCTCTGTCCCTCAGGGCTGTTCTGAAGCCTGATCTACAGACATGATTGATGTGTTTAGGAATCTACACCTGCCAAGACCCCATGAAACAGCAGGGATGACTGCAAACACAATTTCTTCAGTCTCCTCCCAAACTCTTCTGATGGAAATTTTGACCCTTCTCATGTCCTACATATCATGTCCTTTCATATCCTAAATTGACTGGGACACACAAAGCCCTCCCTGGCTCACAGGTTCACCAGGTGCAGAATCAAATGCTGGGAGGGATCTTGGCATGTACCACCTCTCCAGGGACCTGGTTTGCAAAGCATGAGCAGGTTGGAATCATGGAAAGAAGCACAGTTTTTGTCTTCTCTTTCAAATCAGTCAGAGTGAACTTTCTGTTAGCAAGCTCATAAAAATAACATCCTCCCTAACATGACAACTTGGAAAGAAAGACCCAGACATTGGCTTCTGTGAGTTCAGTTTTGAATCCCACTAATTTATTGTTGTCTTCAATGAGAACTGCCAGTGCTGTACATCAAGCTGGCTCAGACCCCTCATTCATGTTTAATGAAAGGCAGAGTTTTCCTTGAGATCAAAAAGCACTCTGCTTTTTACAAGGTTGAATCATGCAGGCTTTGATGTGGACTGCCCTTCAAAAAGACATTCATCAGGTGACCAGAGAAGCCAGTCCGAGCTCTTACCTAGCAATACAAATAAGCCTCATCTATATTCATGCACTCAAATCTCTTCCCATTTGATGACATAATGCAATGAATCTCTCTACAGCAGGCAGAGCTAAAACTAACCAGGTATATTACCTGTGTGCTTTGTGCTTACCTCTGCGGTGGCAAATCAGGGTGAACTTGGCATTATCAACTGAGACCCTGGGCTGGTGTTGGTGGAGGTGTCAGAAACTGCAGTGTTGACTAATGGTCAAAATACCTGGTGTTTGGCTTCCTACTTTTGCACTGAGAGACTGCAAAACCTTGGGGAAAACTATCTTCTGCGTGCCACCCATCTATGTTCAGCTTGCTTTGGTGATGCATCTCACAGCCACCAATATGGCCACACTAGTGTCCAGACAGTCAACTGTATTTTGATACTCATGTCAACAGCAGAGCCTGGACTGGAGGAACTGGTTGCCATGCAAGTAGTCAATACTGCAGACATCTGTTTTACAGCCACTTTCAGTCTCAATAATCCCCCATCTTTTGCACAGCTTGAGGGAGCAACCCAGTGCGTCAAAGCTGCTTTGTGAACTGGGAATAGAGA